>DF360831.1:0-11837 GCA_000787875.1 Solanum virginianum | reverse complement strand
AGGTTGTTAGATCCAGGTGCCCAAAATCATAATTTTCATATATCTCAAAATCCACATGCGATATCGAAAATCCAACTTCATATTCTTGTTCAGGGTGTCAGTTTGAGTGGAAATGGGTCTAATCCCAATTTAAGAGCGAACGATTAGCAATTTCATTTTTCATAATTTTCAATTTCCAGAATCGATCCACGATGGTACCGCAATGCGCATCCATCGCAAACTTGTGTAAACTTGCCTTCGCAATAGGTTTGCATTGCATAACAGATGCGAAACTGTATATTTCAATGCTAGTAATTTTTATCTCGGTCTATGGCTTTTGGGTCTTGGCCCTAAGTGTTCCCAAACATGAAAATACCTATACTTAGCCATTTTTCACCCTTATATCTTTCTAAACATTTTCCAATACTCATACGAACACTTAGCCAAATATTTACTCCTAAACTCAAGTCTCAAAATACTTTTTGGATCTTAAGGATTGCACTCAAGCTTTAAGTCTCCATCTCAAATCTTCATCATGTTCATCTCCAAAGCTAAGGTATGTGAGTTTCTTTCATGGGTTCGTTTCACCCATACTTCCCAAGCTTCCTTGTGCTTAAAATTGCATGATTTAAAGTTAACTTACTCATGGGTCTTACTTATTATGAAATTCACTGCACACTATGTTGGGGTTTATGAAATTGTGATTGTTTTGCCATGTTTTGAGCTATAAAACCAAAGTCTAATGTAAGATTTGATGAATGATTTTAATGTACATTGCTTGAGGGTGTTACCAAGTATCTATTGAGGGTTTTACATTGATTTTTTTAGTATGATTTTACTCTTGAATTGTATGGTTTTACACTAGCACTATACACCCTCTAAGTGTTTGATAAAATGTCCACTATGGTTTCTTGGGGAATTTAAGGTACAAATGCATATCTTGTGAGTTGAATGACTATATGATGATGATATGATGATGAAATGATGATGAAATGAATGTATGTATATGGTATTCTTTATATAGTGTTGGAATGTGACTATGCCCTACTCGGGGGTTTCGCACCTAGTAACCTTATCAAGGGGTTTGTACCTTGATAACCTATCAGAGGTTTGTACTCTGGCACCACAGATGGTAGGGTGCGACTATCCATTAACCTTGTTAGGGGTTTTTACCCATCAACCTATCGGGGGTTTTGTACTCCGGTACCACGGGTGGTGGAGTGCGATGATTCAGCAACCTATTGGAGGTTTGTACTTTGGCACCATGGGTGGTAGGGTACGATGATCCACTAACCTATTGACGGGATTTGTACCATGATCACTAAGGATGGTAAGGTGTGATGATCCACCAATAGTTTATTGGTCTCTTCTTACACATATATAATGTCTTATGTAAGCATGTTTTTTACTTAAGCATTAATCATACATGCCATTTTATTATTATGCTAGCTATTGTCTATCTCTATGCATTTTGAGCATGATGCCTATCCCTTGTTGCATTGCACCCTACATACTTAGTACATTCAAATATACTAACGCATACTCTATGCCTACATGATGTCACTATGTTGGAACTGGAGCACCACTTGATCATCCTCCTGCTCCATGTGGCTAGTTCGATTATCCTACAAGCTTGGTGGTGAGTCCTCCATTTTGGGGACGTTGCTTATGATCTCTTGCTATGTATTTAGACTATTTTCTTTTGGTTATGTATTGTCTATGAGGGTGAGCCTGATTAATTGTCTTGGCACCCGTTCTTATCTATGTAGTAGAGGTGTTGTTGGACATGTTATGTATCTATGCTATGAGCCTTGACTCTTTTGTTCCTTGATGTTATGATATGTATGTTTACCCTTAGCCTCTTTTTCATTGTTATGCCTATCTCTTAATGTCATATTCTATTACTTCCATGACCAAAGATGTGTAATGATATGCTATGAGGCTTGTTTGGGGTTCCTTTCGGTTTCCCATTTACCAGTCATGTCTATGCCCTAGGTTTGGGTCATGACAAAGGTGGTAATAGAGCACTAGGTTGTTAGATCCTTAGAGTCCAACACACCGCATTGATTTGAATCTTATTCATTGTTGTGTTTTGCACCACAACTATGAATAGGAGGCTATGAAACGTTTGAGGAAATGTTTCCCTTCTTCATGTTCTTTGTTGTGCTATAAAGTTAAAGTAAGTTTTCCTCCCTTAATGCTTATTCTTTGCTATGCTAGATCATGCGTAATAGAGGGGAATATTAGCTCGCATGCTCGATGAACAACCGACCAATGGAGAGCTTAGGGATGCTCTCACTATGCTTGAACAAGTGGTGACTAATCAAGCCAATCAAGGGGCCCAAGACCCTGATGCTTCTACACTGGCCTCTCGGGTGATAGACTTTATGAGAATGAATCCCATGGAATTCTAGGGATCAAAATTGAGTGAGGACCCTCAAGAGTTCATTAATGAGGTCTACAAAATTTTGTCTACCATGGATGTAAGGCCGGAGGATAAGGCAGAGTTGGCGGCCTACCAACTCAAAAGAAATGGCCTAAATATGGTATAACAAATGGAAAGAAGAGAAGGGAGTCAACTATATGGTGTTATAAGAGGAGTTCAAGATGGTCTTTCCAAATCAGTTCTTCCCTCTTGAACTTAGGGATGCTAAGTTAGTGGAACTTATGAATTTGAGACAAGGATCCATAAGCATAAGGGAGTATGCCCTGAAGTTCAACCAACTTTCAAAATATGCTCCACATTTGGTGGACGACTCAAGATCTAGGATGAACAATTTTTTGATGGGTGTGTCCGAATTAGTTAGTGTGGAGTATTGATTCTCCATGTTAACTAATGACATGGACTTGTTACATTTGATGACATATGTTGAGCAAATGAAAGGGGAGAAATTAAGGAAGAGGAGGGTTCATGAGGCCAAGAGGGCCTATTTCGCGGGTAAGTTCCAAAAGGGTGGTCGGATCCACCAAGGCCAAGGGTCCTCTCATGCTTCTAATAGGGGATTTTCTAATGACTTTCCAAGACCTCAAGGTGTTGGTGTTGTGGTTCCTAATGAGATGTGTCCTAGGTGTGATAAGGTTTATAAGGGCCCAGCTTGAGAGATACTAATGCATGCTTTGGTTTTGGAGAAGTGGGTCATAAAAAGATAGATTGTCCTCGAAATTCCAACAAGGGCAAGAAGGTTCGTCCACAAGGTGCTAATGTGGTCCCATTGGGGAGAGGTTATCGACAGGATGGTGCCTTAAAGCACAACCAATTCTAAGCTATGCAGGGGAGGCAAGCGGTTGATGAAGTCGCAGATATTGTTATCGGTATATTAAAAATCTTTGACTTTGATATATGTGTATTGATTGATCTTGGTTCCACTCTTTCTTTTATTACCCCCTTTGTTGCCAAAAAATTTTATGTTGACCTGAAGTTGTTATATGAGTCATGTGAGATGTCTACCTCTATTGGTACATCTATTATTGCTAGAAAATTTTAAAGAAGTTATCCTATTTATATCTTGCATGAAATATTGTCTTGTGATCTTGTTGAGTTAGACGTGGTTGATTTTCATTTTAATCTTGGGATTGATTGGTTACATGCATACTATGCTTCTATTAATTATAGAACCCATAGGGTCAAGTTCTAATTTCCAAATGAACCCATCCTTGAGTGGGAGAGTCAAGATGTGATGGTCAAGGGTAGATTCATCTCTTGCATTAAAGACCGTAAGTTGATCTCTAAAAGGTGTCTTTCATCTTGTGAGGGTTAGGGATGTGGAGTCTAAAATCTATCATATAGAGCCGATTTCGATTATAAATGGGTTTCTTTATGTCTTTCTAAATGACCTTCCCGGTGTTCCTCCCAAAAGAGAAATAGACTTTGGCATAGACCTTCTCCCCAATACTCAACCCATTTTAATTCTCCCTTACCGTATGGCCCCGGCAGAGTTCAAGGAGTTAAAAGAACATTTTATGGACTTGTTCGAGAAGGGATTTATTAGGCCTAGCCAATCACCTTGTGGTGCACTGGTATTGTTTGTGAAATAGGAAGAAGGGTCCCTTAGGATGTGTATTGACTACCAACAACTCAATAGGGTCACCATTAAGAATAGATATCCTCTTCTGAGAATTGATGATTTGTTTGACCAATTGCAAGGGGCTAGCCATTTCTCTAAGATTGATCTTCAGTCTGGGTATCATCAAGTGAAGGTAAGGGAGTATGACATCCCAAGATGGCCTTCCAGACTAGGTATAGGCATTATGAATTTGTGGTGATGTCTTTTAGGTTGACTAATGCACCGACCATCTCTAGGGACCTAATGAATAAGGTCATTGAACCCTACCTGGATTCCGTTGTTAGAGTCTTTATTGATGATATTTTGATCTACTCTCATGGTGAGGAGGAGCATAAAGCTCATTTGAGGGTTATGTTGCAAATATTGAGGGAGGAGATATTGTATGCTAAATATGAAGAGTTTGAATTTTGGTTGAGGGAAGTTGCCTTCCTAGGATATATGGTATCGAAGGATGGTATTAAGGTGGATCCAAGAAGATCAATGTGATTAGAAATTGGCCTAGACCATTGACGCTGTCGGACAATAGAAGTTTCTTGGGCTTAGAGGGTTATTATCAAAGGTTTATGAATGGGTTCTCTTCTATTTCTTCCCCTATGACAAAATTGACTCAAAAGAAGGCTATGTTTATGTGGTTCAAAGAATGTGAGAGGAGTTTCCAAACAATGAAAGTTAAGCTTGTGTCCACTCTTACATTATCACTACTGGATGGGCTTGAGGGATTTATTATGTATTATGATGTTTTCCGGGTTGGTTTGGGTTGTGTGTTGATGCAAAATAGTAAGGTCATAGCCTATGCGTCTAGACAACTCAAAGTGCATGAACAGAACTACCTTACTAATGATCTTAACTTAGCCGTCATTGTGCTTACATTAAATATTTGGTGCCATTACTTGAATAGGGTGCATGTTGATATGTTCACCGATCATAAGATCCTCCAATATGTATTCACTCAAAAGGATCTCAACTTGAGGCAACAGAAATGGTTAGAACTTCTTAAAGACTATGATATGAGTGTACATTATCATCCTGGTAAGGCATATTTGGTGGCAAATGCTTTCAGTAGGGTGTTTATGGGTAGCCTATCACATGTTGATGGTGGTGATAAGGAGATGACTAGGGCGGTGCATCGTTTGGCTAGATTGGGAGTTAGGTTGGAAGAGGTTAGTAATGGGGGTATTGTTGTTATTGATGGTTCTAGGTCTTCCTTGGTTGATGAGGTGAAAGAGAAGCAAGATCTTGATTCCTCCTTGTTATAATTGAAGGCCTTGGTAAAAATGGGTAAGGTGGAGGTTTTCTCCCAAGGGGAGATAGTGCACTTAGGTACCAAGGCATGTTATATGTGCCTTGTGTTGATGGTTTGAGGGAGAAAATCCTTGATAAAGCCTATAACTCTTCTTATTCTATCAACCCCGGTTCCACTAATATGTATAAAGATTTGAGGGATGTGTATTATTAGGGAGGTATGAAGGGAGATAGTGTCAAATTCGTTTCTAGTTGTCATAGTTGTCAACAAGTCCAAACTGAACGTCAAAGGTTAGGTGGCCTAACCCAAGACATTGAGATTTCTATATGGAAGTGGGAGGTGATTAATATGTATTTTATGATTGGGTTACCAAATACTAGAAAGGGTTTTGATTCCATTTGGGTTGTGGTTGATAGGATGACAAAATTGGCTCACTTCCTACCAGTTAAGACCATATATGGAGCTAAAGATTATACAAGATTATACATCCATAACGTGGTGAGGTTGCATGGAATTCCTTTGTCTATCATCTCGGATTGTGGTGCTTAATTTACCTCACATTTTTGGAGGTCCTTCTAAAGGGGCCTTGGTACTAGAGTTAGGTTTTCTATGGCCTTCCACCCTAAAATGGATGGCCAAGCCGAAAGGACCATTCCAACCCTTGAGGATATGCTTAAAGTATGTGTGTTGGAACTTTGCCTTGACTTTGCCTACAATAATAGCTTTCATTCTAGTATCATTATGGCTCTTTTCGAGGCTCTCTATGGTAGATGTTGTAGATCACTAGTGAGGTGGTTTTATATTGGTGAGGTAGCTTTATTAGGACCACATCTAGTTTTAGAGGCTCTTGAAAAGGTTAGGATTGTTATAGAAAGGTTGAAGATGGCCCAAAGCCATCAAAATTCTTATGCTGATGTGAGGAGAAGGGAGCTTGAATTCAAAGTTGATGATTGGGTCTATTGGAAGGTGTCACTCATAAAGGGTGTCACCTATTTTCGTAAGAAGGGCAAGTTGAGCAACAAGATATGTGGGTCCTTCTATGGTAATGAGAAAGGTTGGAAAAGTAGCTTATGAGTTGGGATTGCCTAGGGAAATGGATTTGGTTCATCTGGTATTTCATGTGTGAGAAGGGTTTGTAAGGTAGCTTATGAGTTGTAATTGCCAAGAGAAATGGATTTGGTTCATCCGGTGTTTCATGTGTCCATGTTGAGGAAATATGTGGGTGATCCGAATGCTATTGTCCCATTGGATGTTGTGGGTGTTGTTGAAGACAACTTGACTTATAAAGAGGTTCCGTTCAGATCTTGGATAGGCAAGTGAATAGATAGAGAAACAAAGAGGTCGCTTCTATTAAGGTCCTTTGGAGGAATCAACAAGTTTAAAGTGCTGCTTGGGAGGCAGACACAAACATGCAAAAATGATATCATTATCTTTTCCACTTCACTCAAGCCTAAGGTATTGATCTAAGTCCTTTATATGATCTCAAGTATTAAGTTTAGCCCTTATGTCATTGCATATGTTCATATTTAAATTGACAAGTTCAGGATGATTTTATACTTATAATGAGATTTTTGAAATGTTGTTTTAAGTGTATTATTGCATCTCTATGTGGGTTGAAATTGTCATGTTTGTATCTCTCATATATATCTCTTTGACATTCGTGGACGAATATTCCAAATGGGAGATATTGTAATGACCCCAAAAAGTGCCCGAAAATGTGTTTTGAAGGTGCCTAGAATTGTAATTTTCATATATCTCAAAATACATGTGAGATATCGAAATTCTAACTTCATAATCTTGCTCAAAGGGTCATTTTGAGTGGAAAATGGTTCTAACCCTGTTTTAAGAGCAAATAATTAGCAATTTTATTTTTTCTAATTTTTGATTTTCATAATCGATCCGCGAAGGTGCTGTGAAGCACAACTGTCATGCACCTATGTAAATCCTACCTTTGCGATAGGTCCACGTTATGGACAAGACGCGAACCTGTGTATTTTGCTGCCAGTGATTTTTATCTCGGTCTGAGTCTTTTGGGTTTTGGGCCTAATTGTTCCCAAATGTGAAAATACCTATACTTAGCCCTTTTTCACCCTCATATCATTCTAAACATTTCCCAATACTAAATCAAACACTTAGCCAAATATTTTATTCCTAAACTCAAGTCTAAAAACTCTTTCCGGATCTTAAAGATCGCACTCAAGCTTCAAGTCTCCATCTCCAATCATCATCAAATTCATCTCCAAAGCTAAGGTATGTGGGTTATTTTATGGGTTCCTTTCACCCATGATGCCCAAGCTTCCTTGTTCTTAGAACTGCATGATTTAAAGTTGATTTACTCATGCGTCTTACTTATTATGAAATTCACTACACACTAGGTTTGGATTTATGAAATTGTGATTGTTTTTCCATGTTTTGGGCTATGAAACTAAGGTCTAATTTAAGAATTTATTAAGGGTTTTGATGTACATTGGTTGGACTCGGGTACTCTCCTCAAGCCCTCATATTTAGGGTACTCGCCTCTTAGAGGTTTGGGGACTCGACTCTAATCCCTTTATCTACTGTGACACGTAGTTCTAAGACTTGGGGACTTGCCACTAGTTCACTCGGTGCTAAGTCTAATCCCATGAAATATATAAGATAATCATACTTTAATAATTTGCAATAAACATAGAGATATGGTACGAGTAGCTCTTAACATCATTGACCTCAAATGGTGAGCCTAACTTCAATCATAAGAATGGTCATCATCAACATCACCCTTTCAGTAACATCAAATTAAAGGGTCACAAGAGGTATAATCTTAATAAAAGGGGCTTAATCCGGCCCTACAACATCATGAACATTATCCTTTCATTAACATCTTTCATTAACATCAAATTAAAGGCTCACAAGAGGTATAATCTTAATAAAAGGGGCTTAATATGGCCCTACAACATCATGAACATTATCCTTTCATTAACATCAATATCAAACGTTCAAAAGAGGTATAATCTTAAAAAAGAGGCCTTAATCCTGTCCTACAAAGACTCATCAAATCCGTTGATGGATGACACTTTGCTAGAAAATGTAACTAATGAGAAATAATTATGGATACTCCATGCAACACTAAGAGGTATGAAGACGTAAAAGACGAAGAAATGCAATATGACTCAGATGACAAGGTTCATGATGGAATGGATGATGATTCGGGAATGAGCTTCGATTCGATCACGTTGCACAATCTAGACAGGTGAGCAAATATTATAGAAAACAACAAAATAAGAAGTCAGCCAAATAGATGGGAAAAGACAAGAAATATTGGCAAACAGGGAATATTATTGCAGACAAGAAATATTTGGACAACTAGGTCAAAAGGTCAAAATGACCATGTGAAGTGTAGAAAATGAGGCAATATGGTAAGGAGACATGGACAGTTGAATGTGTAAGGCTACAGGTGGAAATGGGCGGTTGCATGCATCAAGTTCCAAGGCCATTTCATATCTAAGGTTTTCAAGTCCGGTTTTTAAGTCCAAAGCCTCTATAAATAGATGATCAAATGCTGAAGAAGGAGGCATGATAAAAAGAATAGCAAGGCATAAGAACTCCTCTCTCTTAGCAACATATTCCCTTTCACTTTCATCAACCTTTATGTATCCAACCCTTCCTCAACCAAAAACATCCTCCTAGCTAAATAAAATTAGTTGTTGTAAAGTACTGTGCTTAGTAAATTCATAAGCTTGTAGGAGTCCGTTTCGGGAAATCTTTCTCGGTCTATGTCAAGTAAGTTTTTACATTTTACTTTCTGTTTTCTCCCACAAAAATATATGGTCGTAGGTACCTTATGTTTGAATTTATATTATCTTGTTTAGTATGTTATCTTATGTTCAAGTTATGAAGTATCATGTATATTATGTTCAAATTGTGTTTAAGTGTTATGTTTGACAATTTTCATGTAATCTAACCTTTAGTAGATGGTTAGCCTCTTAACTACTTAATAATAATGATGGATTCACATGTAAATTACTAGGATTCTATGGCTTTAAAGTCCAAAAAACATACAAGGACAGATTAGTTGCCAATGGTAGGGTTAAAGAAGAAATTATTAAGTGTATAGGGTTAAGAGGACGATATTAATGAGTTAGATTAACAAAAAAAAAGTATGGGAGAAATCAGAAAAATCTATGAGATTTTTGGCCCACGACGTACAAGAGTGGGGGAGTACTGAGTAGGACTAGTTCAAATTTTTGACAACAAACAATATATTTTATAAGTTTTAATTAATGTTTTCATTATTTTATAAAATTTCCCGTCATTTTTTCGTTATACTATCAACTAGTTATTAGACTACTTTTAGACTTGTAATCTTTATCTTTAAACTCTGTTTATTTATATTTCTTACTTTATTTTGGTATCAGAGCCCAGGAATTTGGGGTACCTATTTTAAATGCGAAGACCTTTTAAAAATATTAAATCGTATATAAAGTTTAAAGAACAACTAAGTAGTTTATATTTCAAATATACAAAACTCAATAACTCGAAAGATTATAATCAGAGACTAGAGGAGCTAATAGATATAATATCAAGTTTAGAATATAGGTTACTAGGACATCTAAAATCTAGATATCTTTTATAGAATTTCTATGAAAACACAATGATTTGCTATAATAATTCGACTAAAATACTAATTTTATTACAGGGAAATAAAACAAAGACGACGATTAATACAACACATTTTCGGGTACTTTTTGGTCTCATTTCAGCAGGAGCCATTCTATAAGGTGGAATTGGAATGCGGTGGGTCTCGAGAAGAATATCAATCCTAAAGTCAATCTCCCTCTGTCAGGAGTGTCACGACCCAAAATTCAGGTGTGATGACACTCACCTAACCCACCAAGGCGAGTTAGTCTAACACTTACTAATCCAAATATAACAATAATTACAGAAGATGAATAGGCTAATATGATAGTTAATCAGATGAATACCAATTTGCAACTATCCCAAGGACGGGTGTCACATGTACAAGCCTCTAAATAAAGAATTCTCGAATAAAATACATGTCTTAGATGTCTAGTTCACAAATAGAATATAACATAAAAATGAATTCCTTGAAGGTATGCTGAAGACATAAGTAGCTACCTTAAAAATAATCTGAAAGCTCGATCTTGTAATGAGAAAAGTCTAACCAGAGAAATCGGGCTCGCATCCTACAAAAATGTAGCAAGGGGTGAGTACCAAATACCACGTGGTACCTAGCAAATGAAACTAACTTATAGTAAAATAATGAAGAACTAAGTAACTCCTTAACACCCAACCACATATTGCCAGACTGCAAACCTGCACTCAGAAAAGCCCCAGCACAATATATATATGTAGAAAATTACTAGAATGTAGATATAATCATCACTTAGCATCAGGCCTTTAAGGGTCACAATCTCACAACTATTCTACAATACAATAATTCATAACCTTCACAATTACACTATCCAAAATTCTATGATCAAAGCCTATAATAGTATTATTCTCATTATCCCACTTTTAAGTCACGGAGGAAAATCCTACAATTTATCAAATTCTCGCTAACTCATCAAGTGCCAATAAGTCAATACTAAAACTAATCATGTAAAGACATAAACAAGTCAAATGATATAATGAATAACCAATCTCAATAGCACTCCATATAATCATAACAAGCCAGAGTATTATAGGATGAAATAAATGCCGTGAGATGCAAATGATGTTATTTAATGTCAAATAATAATGATGCATGTCTGTCTTAGTGATACACACCCCCTGCCTCACAGATCAGGACCAATGGGGGCCACACATGGACCATATATTTGTCGCGACGTGCGATCCGACTCTCAAATCATAGTATCCACTGCCGGCAAAGACCTCGGCATCATAAATTCACTGGCAAAGACCTCGGCATCATAAATTCGCTGGCAAAGACCTCAACATCATATCTTGACCGATAAAGACCTCGGTTCTAATATTTTCATTTCTTTTCTTTTTCACTAGCCGAAACCATTTCCCTTTGGCTTTGCATTTCTGTTCTTGGATCATCCAGCAAACACATAACAAATGCACAAAGTCAATGCAAATGGACATGTTCACACAATAATGAGGAGATGACAAATATTAATACAACTCACAATAACATAGTTTGATACAAACTCAACAATATATCTCGAAACAAAAATTTCATCACCTAACCACACTTTTCAATTCAAATACCATAAATGTTGCAATATCCTCAATTTCAATACCATCACAACCTTAACAACATTCACATCTAAAAGTAAGTATCACTTCGATATCAATAACAAATAATCACTATTTGCACATATAATAAGTCTCCATCATTAATTCACAATCAAATATCACCATATGATAACTACCCAATTTAAAATATTTTAATCAAAGCCTACATAAATTCATCTCTACCCCAAAACACTCAATTGTATACACATTGGAGGAATATTTCAATCAAAGCCTACATAAATTCATCTCCACCCCAAAATACTCAATTGTATATGCATTGGAGAAATATTTCAATCAAAGCCTACATAAAT
>DF360832.1:13859-34157 GCA_000787875.1 Solanum virginianum | reverse complement strand
ACAAACTATCTATTAAGGAGAAAACGCTTCCTATCAGATTTTTTTGATACTAATTACTATTGAGAATATAATTAAGTAAATAAAAATGTGTGCGCTCTCTTTCTCTCTCTTTACAACTTAAACTTTAGATAAGATGATCACCTATACTACTTCAGCATGATATCAGAATAGATAGAGAACCTGAGATCGAATCAAGCTCACTGCCGCTCATTATGAAAAAGATTTACTTATATGCTCCCTTCATCTCAATTTATGGCGGTGTTTGAGTGAATACAAGACACAAATATTTGTACAACTATAAATCATCTCATTAACTGTAAAACAAAAATTTTAAAGTTGAAGTGTGACTAAATATAACTATAAATTTTGTAATGGTAGCAAATATTTACTCATATATAGTTATTGAATCGCGTTAACGAGAAAAATGCCAATTTAAATTTCAAGTGTACATTAATTTTAATTTTTTTTATGAAAAAACTAGAAAATTTTAGCTCCGTCACACCTTACGATATGTTTTGGTGTCACATCTTGTCGCAAACATTGTATGTTTCACCTAATGATATATATAAGGTATGCAACATGCACACAATATGTTGATCCCTATTATTACCCATGCTAGGTGCCTAATAATAACAATAATAATTCAATTGTACACATGTAGATGCTTCAAAAATCACTTTCATGAATGTGATAAGTCTCATCTTATGGAAATGGAAGGGATTAAAAAAAACAAGTGAGTCATATATACTATAATAATAATTACTACGTCTTAATCCTAAATAAGTAAAACTAAATAGTTATTCTGTAGATGAATAAATTTTACGTAGATTTTCAATCTATCGTAACATTTTGCTTTATCCAGATTTAAAATCGATAATATATATATAATTTTATGTTGGTAATTAATGTGAATAATGAGTCTTGACCAACCAGACAAAGATCATGGGCTGGATTATCAAGTGTGAAGCATGACAATTTCTTAGCTATGGTGGGTGGGTAGGGTACTCATGTTACCATGCTCTATTTTAATTTTTGATGTGTGTCTTTGTCTAAATTCGATTTATTGATAAAAAATCTTTTATTATAAAAAAGAAAATATAATTATTGTAAGAGTATTTATTATCAGAAAATCACTAATTATCATCAAAACTTTTGAAAATTTTGACTCGTTGATCGCGTCTTTGATAGATTTTTCATTTGAAATCTCTTATTGACAGACCAAATTTCCATGATACATCCATCGAAAATTAATGTTCTTTGGGTAGTTTCAATTATGATAAAATAAAATCTAGTCTAATTTATTATAATTTTGACGAAAATATTTATACAGGAGAAGAACGAGTATTCTTCGAATTAAATGACTGAATGAAAGGTACAATAAACGAAAGTTGAATTGAAAGAAAATATTTAAACTTCTTTCTTTCATTTATTGATATAATATAAACATCAAATAAAGATTTAAGTTTTTTTTTTTCACTCCATCCTCCAATAAAACAAATAAAATTAAAAATAATAATTAAAAAAAATTAGGAACCTCCCTCTTCTAACCATGTCTTCTAAGGCTAAGACAAAGTGACCCAAATAAAAATAAAATTTACATAAATTATTAGTTTACAATCATTTATTTCCCAATCTTAAAAATATGTCCCCATTTTATGACCCTACACCACCGACCAATTATACTTTTTATTTTATTTTTTTTTTCAAATAGTGTTCTATAAAATTCTCAATTAATTTGAATTTATATTAGCTTATATTAAAAAAAATTACAAGAATGTTCTTCCATTCTTATAATTTAACTACATTATTTTTTTAAAAAATCATATTTATCGTATAACACTTCTTGATAATTGTTTTGACTCATCGAATTTCACAATTTTTTGTGAAATATCTCTTCTTTTTTTTTATTTCATTTTTTTGTCTTTGTGCGATTGATTGTCAATAATATACCTTGATATCAGATTCATCTGAATCATTGCATTTGAAATTATAGATACATTTTTTTTTAGCTTTGATTGTTAATAATCTATACATTTGTTTTTTTTGGATAACGTTTTTTCTACTATAATTAGCATAATTATAAATACTTTCATCCACCAAAACTAATTATGACAATAAAGTAAACTTACCAAACTATTATACCGACGTGTGCGGAGTCACCGGTGTAGCATCAGGACCAAAGATCTGCAAGGGTGTCTTGTATCGAAAGTCTTCATGTCAAGTGATGGTACAGACGGCGTGTCCCGTTGAGTAATAACGGCGGTGCAAGATGATTTAGCAGATCAGATGGTAATCTAGCGATGTGAAGGTCTGCTGTAATGCCTTGTGTCGAAAGTCTTCCCGACAAGAATATATGGTCGGGCGGCGTGTCCCGCAGATTGTTGTGGCGGTACAAGATGGTGACAGATTCAAAATGACAATCGCTGGAAGGGAGGTCACGAGATTGTGTATGGTCAGAGTTTGAGGGGAGGTTTTGTTGGGTAGCAAACTCCTCCCACATAGGTGAAAGAGGAGAAGTAGAACCTACTTAAATAGATTCAACCCAATCCATTAGTATGAGGCCTTTTGAAAGGTATTAAAAACAAATCCGTGAGGGCTTGGCCCAAAGCGGACAATATCATACTAATGCGGGGTGAGGGTGAGGATGCGCACAGTCCTTGAACTATATTAAAATATAATTTTGAGATGTCAAAATGTATTTAAATAATTAATTGACCACCCTTGACTCTTTTGTAAACACAACTATAACTTATTATATCTTGCAAGGGGAGATTTGTTTAATGTATATTTTTTCTTTTTATATTCTTTCTTTCTGCATACCTAAAAAAAGAATGTCCTATGATATTCTTCCAAGAATTAGGTGACATATATTAATTTGTACTCTTTTTAGTTGCATGATTGGAGATAATTATTACTTTTTTTTTAGAATATACTCAAAACTCAAAAGCAATGGATTGGATGAAAAAGTGTATAAATTGTACATTTATAAAAATATTAAATTTACAATACAATATTTAACGAATTTACCAATAAATATACAAATCGAACAAAAATTACAGAGGTATGCATAAATCCTAAATCAATATTGTAGATCCTTTTCTAACTTTTACAGACAGAATTATCTGATACATGTTGTTGATGAAAAACGATAGATATCTCATGAAATATGTTAAGATACAAATAAATTAGCTCGGACATTATAATTATTAAATATATCATTCTTATCCAACAAATCTAGTTAAAAAACTAAAATAAAAAATAAAAAATTCATGATGATCAAAATCAGATTTTCAGGAGGTTAACTAATTAGTTCCAAACATTTGGATCATGATTATCATAATTAAAAATTATTAGAAGATGTGTAGGACTACAAAGCATGTGAGAAATTGTCTTTGTTGATAAGTATGAGTTTAAGAAAAAGATTAGTTGATAATCATAAATTTAAAAAAAAGATTACGTACCACGTTATTATTAATGACACATTTTAACAACAACTTGAGTATTTTAATCACGTTTAATTATTTGACATGTGAGTGCATATTGATGATTAATCACTAGGAAATAGAAAAGGAAAAAAATAATTGATCATCAAATGTCAATTAATTTTTGAATTTAAGTTATGTACATGATCCGTAATATAAATTTTTAATATTTTTAGGTTCAAAAAAAATAATATTATGCATAAAGCATTTCATATTTACATTAAGATTTAGGAAAAAACTGCAACCAAAATAAATCAATTTTAATAAAAAGTGTTATATGGTAATCTAAAAAATAAAAGAATAACTTATAACCCACTCTATAATTGATCAAATTAATTTCATGGTATTTTTTTTAACATTATTAACGTATATGTGACAAATGATTAAAAATCTAATAAATATTAAATTTTGAAATTATAATTTTAAAATTGAGTATACAAAGGCACAAACTTAAGTATTAAACACATCAAATTAAAATTCTGAATCTATCTCAATCTGATACAATAAGTTAAAACACATTAAGGTCTAAAAATTAAAATCTTAAAGCTTTTTAATTCCAACAAATATCTAAAAAGTATTTTATTCTTTTACTTTTTTATTTTTTTGGGTTTCAAGAAGTATGTAGGGAATAGATATACAACGATAACATACCCAGTGAAATCCCATGAGTAGGGTCTGGGGAGGGTAGATGTACGCAGATCTTACCACTACCTAAGTAGAAAGACTGTTTCCTGGGAACCCTCATCTCAAAACCCATACACAAAACGGACTAGATATGATCAGTAGGGAATAGATATATTATATTAATTAATTACTTCATGTTAAAAAGTCTTGATTCTCAGTAGATTTAGCAGATAATGGCATTCACGCCTCGAAGAGTTTAATATAAATAAAATATGATTAGCACATGAATTATAGATAAGCACAAATCTTTTCATATGTACTATGCTCTTGAAAAAAATATTAATCATAGTTAGCAGTAGGTATTTCTCTGTCCTTAATTTAAAATTATAGATTCATCAAATTTTGAAAATAAATCGTTTTGTTAGAAAATGGTTTATTTCTAAAAATAGGACTAATTCATGATACGAATTCGAAAATTAAATGTAGAGGTTGTGTATTAGGGTAGAAAGTTAATAGGCTAGTAGGAATAAGATGATATCTGGTCTTGTGATATAGTAGGTTAGTAAGATTAGTCGTGTCTTTATATCGTGTGTTGTCATTATCCGTTTTACATTTGTTACTTTTATTGTATTTATATACTATCATTTGCTTTTCACTTTAATCGTTTTTTTTCATATCTAGTATCTTTTGCTTATGGTCCGTTGTGCGCATGGGTTTTGAGACGAGGGTCCCTCGGAAACAGCCTCTCTACTTAGATAGTAGTAAGGTCTGCGTACATTTTACCCTCCCCAGACCCCACTTGTGGGATTTCACTGGGTATGTTGTTGTTGTTGAGTATCTTTTGCTTATGGGGCTTGATATTTTGATACAATAGTTTGTCGGAACTAGTCTCTCTATCTCTACGAGGTAGTGGTAAAATCTACATACATTTTATTCTCTCCAGGCTTCACTTATGAAATTTCACTGAATATGTTATTGTTGCAATATCAATATACAATTTTTTTTAATGTTTTATGTACTGATAATATAACACCGTGAATTATGAAATATTAATTAATATAAGAAATGACTATTTACTGGATAAACATGAAAATGAAGAATCTTTCTAGGATTTAGTCATGGACCCATCTTGTTATTTTTAAATAATAAATTAATCCTTAAATTAGTTAAATCCAAATGTGATTATCTTTTTAGTATTATTTTCCATTTGAAATTTGTACTCTAAATTCCTTTTTTGATTCTTGATTTGGATTTCGCTTTTTTTTTTTTTTAAGGGAGCTGATAGATACAAATTAAATTATTTCATAATATTTTAAATTAATTCACGTACTATTTAAATCAATAAACTTCAACTCTAAGATATAATAATTTATATTTATTAATTTGATATATACACTCGATCTGCGTTTAAAATCAAAAAGTTGTGGGTCATATTTATCATGTGAAATATTATTTTTGCTAATTCTTGTACCTACTCAACCACCCATTTATTTGGCATGTTTGTCCATAAAAAAGGTGCAAGTAAACTAATTAATCTAAGTAGCATTTTCAATAACTTTCTAATCGTGGAACTCACCTTCCATTGACCACCAAACATCTTATTTAATTATTTTTCTTCTTATTATTATTTTAATAAATAAATATAATATTTTTTAATTATAAATAAGTATAACAACCTGTTAAGTCGTTTTGAAATATAGAGTTTCGTATATTAGAAAATGTTTATCTTGTGAATTTTTAAAGGGACTTTTTGGACTATTTAATAGTTTCATTATTTAATTGGGAAGCAAATCTAGATAAGTGAATTAATTAGTGGGTAAAAATTATATATTTATTACTTATCCTACTTATAGTAGGTTTAGATAATCTTGTTCTACTTATCCTATATTAATTAAAATAGGTAAGTAGAGTTTTAATTACAACAACTAAAAAAAAAATAAAAAAATATATATATATATTGTGCTGGGACTTTTTCTGAGTGCAGGTTTGAAGTCTGGCGATAGGTGGTTGGGTGTTAGGAGTTGCTTGGTTCTTCATTATTTTACTTTAAGTTAGTTCCATTTGCGGGGTACCGCGTAGTTTTTGGTACTCACCCCCTTGCTACATTTTTGTAGGATGCGAGCCCAATCCCTCTGGTTAGACTTTTCTCATTACAGGATCGAGCTTCCGGATTATTCTTAAGGTAGTTGCTTATGTCTTCAGCAGACCTTCAAAGAATCCATTATTATGTTATGTTCTATTTGAGAACTAGACATTTGAGACATGTATTTTATTCGAGAGTTCTTTTCAGCAGACCTTCAAAGAATCCATTATTATGTTATGTTCTATTTGAGAACTAGACATTTGAGACATGTATTTTATTCGAGAGTTCTTTATTTAGAGGCTTATACATGTGACACCAGTCCTTGGGATAGTTATAGTTTGGTATTCATATGATTAACTACTGTATTAGCCGATTCATCTTCCGCAATTATTGTCAAGTTTGGATTAGCAAGTGTTAGGCTGACTCGCCTTGGTGGGTTAGGTGAGTGCCATCACGCCTGAAATTTCGGGTCGTGACAATAAGATGATTCGAGCAATATAATTATGTTTTAGTTTCTGACTCGCCTTGGTGGGTTAGGTGAGTGCCATCACGCCTGAAATTTCGGGTCGTGACAATAAGATGATCACACATTTCAATATATTTCTAAAAAAGGTTAGTTTATCAAGAATATGTAAGAACAGCACTTTGATTTGTTGATTAATCGTCAGAAATAATTTAATTAATGAATCTTTCTGCTTTAATACTGTATCCAAGAGTTACAAGTATTTATCAAATATGTTCTTATTTAGCGAAACGTAATTGAATCAAATAACAAAGACATAATGAGAAAAAATAACTTTTTTCGAATAAAACGAAAATTGAATTCATAAGATGAGAATGTTTTTCTATTTCTTAACAGGAAAGTGGAACAAAATTGTTCAAGTAGTAGAACTGTGAAAATGCTTGATCTTAGTCGAATCTCATATATTACTCTTGATTATTAGAACAAAAATCTTCATATACTTAATTCATTATAAATAATTAAACTCGCAGATAAAAAGTCACATGAAATACATAATGAAGTAAATATGAGTGTATTATTTATGCATGTTTAAACTTTTTGATAAGGCGATACACTTCAACGAACTACAGAGGAGACACATGTCTAGAGTGTTCATAGTACACCATAAAGAATCAAGCTTATATGTAAGAAGTCATGTGGAAAACATAATTATTATATGGAATAATTACCTAATTACATTCCTTTATTTATCATATTTTTCATTATTCCTATCTATTTTCAAAAATTCCTTCTTTTCATCCGGATACATTAACCAGTAATTCGTATACATTAATTCTGATTCTTAAATTATCTATATATTTAATGCATCATGCTTTAAATGTTATTTGCTGATACTTAAACCCCCTAATTTTTGTATCTGGAACTGAATTAATGTATCCAAATTACTGAATTAATGTATTCGAAACGCCATATTTTTTAAGAGATTTCTGTAAATTGAAAAAGATAGAAAAAATGATAATTAACTCTTCACATCATGTGATTTATGTAAACTCTACTTATTATATTAATCTATAGCATAATTTATAACTAAAAGAATTTCATAATAAAAGTTTTAAAAAAAGAAAAAGAAAAAGAACAAGGGGCAAAATAGTAAAAATACAATAATAGAAACCATGAGAATAGGACAGAAAAATGTAGAGAAATCCAGAAGTGCCAACATTTAACATTCATCATATTTCCAAATTGTTTTTGAATGAACACATATACACTAAAATAATATTAATAAATAATTGTCACCTCCATATAAATACCTCTCAAAATCTTCATTTTTTTAAAATCATAAAACCTATTTAAAAAAAAATCCAAAAATTCTCTTTTCAAAATCCTTCACTTTTTTTTCCCCTTTAAATTGGAACCCATGGTGGATGTACAAATGGGAGAAACTGAAATATTTGCATTTCAAGCAGAAATAAATCAGTTATTAAGTTTAATTATCAATACTTTTTATAGTAATAAGGAGATTTTCCTTCGTGAATTAATCAGCAATTCCTCTGATGTAAGTTTTCTTTTTTATACTTAAATATGAATCAGTTTGAGCGTATCTTATATAAATTGTTATGTAGGATGTATATGATATTTATTTGTTTAATTTTATATAAAATTAAGTGTTTATTTTTTGTAGCATAGATGTTAGGTAAAGTATATTAAATAACAAATTTACATATTATGTTTAATTTAGTAACGTTGACGTGACACATAAATTTCAAAATGTTAAGATTATTTGAAGTGTTTATTCATGTATTATCTCATTTTAAATTTATGAGTTTATTACTATCATGTTAAAAGGTGGTGGTGTTTTTTCTAATAAAAATAGGGATGGAATTGGAATTTTAAGTTCATATATTTGGAACCTTTGATTACTTTATTATCAAGTTAAAATAAAAAGATGTATAAACTCATCGAATTCAAAATAAATTATTTATACACATTGAATGAACTTTTTACCGCATACAAGACAACACTACAGAGAAAGCGGTGCTTTCGTGTAACATGCTATGGTCTCAACGCCCTTACGAGGTAGGTGATGAGTTTCACGTGCTCTAAGTCCGGCTCGCGTGCGGTTAGGAAGAAATTTGCACTAAAGCTATAGTTTTGCTCTAGATGATACTCCATTCGTATTGGATCCTCAGAAAATGTACTATAGTATTGTTTTTGAACTACTTTTTGGAATATTTAATATGTAGTTATTAAAATTTTTGAAAAATTCGAGCAATATAATTATGTTTTAGTTTAATATATCTTTTGGGACTTAGAGATTTTTTTCTTTGGAATTTGTGTAGGCATTGGATAAAATTCGATTTGAGAGCTTGACAGACAAGAGTAAACTAGATGCACAGCCTGAGCTTTTCATCAGGATTGTTCCTGATAAGGTGAATAAGACACTCTCCATTATCGATAGCGGTATCGGTATGACGAAAGCAGGTATGTTAATCATCCTTTATCAAAAAATTATAGCGTGTATATGGATCAAATGTTAAATGTCCTCGATGAAAATATTGGTTTTGCATCCTATATAGGCATGGATAGTCAGTGTGTCTGAAGTAGGAACCCCTAGGAATAGAGATAGACGGATTTAGAATTTCTATAATATGAGTGCACTGCAAGTGGACGTTGATTCTTGCTTCGTTAGCTAAACAACATTGCATTCAATTAAGTGTATCATTTAGTCTTTTTGGAGCATGAGTACGAGCAGATACGATCCAACATAGGCATGGATAGTCAGTGTGTCTGAAGTAGGAACCCCTGGGAATAGAGATAGACGGATTTAGGATTTCTATAATGTGAGTGCATTGCAAGTGGATATTGATTCTTGCTCGGTTAGCTAAGTAATGTTGCATTCAACTAAGTGTGCCATTTAGTCTTTTTGGAGCATGAGTACGAGCGGATATGATCTTATATATGCATGGATAGTCGGTGTGTGTGAAGTATGAACCTCTAGGAATAGAGAGAGACGGATTTAGAATTTCTATAATATGAGTGCGTTGCAGGTGGATATTGATTCTCTCTCCGTTTAGCTAAATAACATTGCATTCAACCAAGCAGACCATTTAGTCTTTTTGGAGCATGAGTGGGAGAGACCATGAGTTTACGAGCATCATAGATTGCCATATAAATCCGTTCTTGTCTAGGATGGATAATTTTGGAGAGCAAGTTAGGAAAAAAGATTCGATTTCACACATTTTTACTTAAATATATACTTGGTTAAATATATAAGGTCGAAAAACTACTTAGACATTGAAAAATTGGATCCTGAAATTGCGATTATATGTGTTTTTGAGATGTGTGATGCTCGCGTAATTGAAGAAATGGTTATGTTATGCAAACAGATTTGGTGAACAATTTGGGAACAATCGCGAAGTCAGGAACGAAGGAGTTTATGGAGGCATTGCAGGCCGGAGCTGATGTTAGTATGATTGGACAGTTTGGTGTTGGTTTCTACTCTTCCTATCTTGTGGCTGAGAAAGTCGTGGTTACGACCAAGCACAACGACGATGAGCAGTATGTGTGGGAGTCACAGGCTGGTGGATCGTTCACCGTTACACGAGATGTCAATGGTGAGCCACTTGGGAGAGGTACCAAGATCACACTCTACTTGAAAGAAGATCAGGTACCAATTCAATTGTTTTATTTTCTTTATCTATAGCTTATTGCGTCGTTAGTAGAAAATAATCTACTCCCTCCGTTTCAATTTGTTTGTCTTACTTTTCTTTTTAGTCTGTTCAATTTGTTTCAAAAGGAATATCCTATGTTTGGCAATTCTTGAATTCCATGCCAAGTCAAATATGTTTTCGTACGTTCTGCAGTTGGAGTACTTGGAAGAGAGGAGAATAAAGGAACTTGTGAAGAAACATTCTGAGTTCATTAGCTATCCGATTTATCTATGGACCGAGAAGACAACCGAGAAGGAAGTTAGCGATGATGAAGATGAGGAAGGGAAGGAGGACGAAGAGGGAGACGTAGCAGAAGTCGATGAGGATAAAGAGGACAAGAAGAAGAAAAAGAAGATCAAGGAAGTGAGCCATGAATGGCACTTGATCAACAAGCAAAAACCGATTTGGCTCCGTAAGCCTGAAGAAGTGACTAAAGAAGAGTATTGTTCTTTCTACAAGAGCCTAACGAACGACTGGGAGGATCCGTTGCACTGGAAACATTTCTCTGTCGAGGGTCAGCTCGAGTTCAGGGCGATACTTTTTGTTCCTAAACGAGCTCCTTTCGATCTCTTTGACACAAGGAAGAAGCTGAACAACATTAAGCTCTATGTCAGGAGAGTGTTTATAATGGACAACTGTGAAGAACTTATCCCCGAGTACCTCGGATTTGTCAAGGGCGTGGTGGATTCTGATGACCTTCCACTGAACATTTCACGCGAGATGCTTCAACAGAACAAGATTTTGAAAGTCATCAGGAAGAATCTTGTGAAGAAGTGCATCGAGATGTTCTTCGAGATATCCGAGAACAAAGAGGACTATGATAAGTTCTACGAAGCATTTTCGAAGAACATCAAGCTAGGCATCCATGAAGACGGCCAAAACAGAGGTAAATATGCTGATCTCCTCAGGTTCCACTCGACAAAGAGCGGTGATGAGATGACTAGCTTGAAGGACTACGTTACTAGGATGAAAGAAGGACAAAAGGACATCTACTACATCGCAGGCGAGAGCAAGAAAGCTGTCGAGAACTCTCCGTTCCTCGAGAAGCTCAAGAAGAGAGGATACGAAGTACTCTTCATGGTCGATGCAATCGATGAGTACATGGTCGGGCAATTGAAAGAATACGATGGAAAGAAGCTTGTATCTGCCACAAAAGAAGGGTTACAACTCGAAGAAACGGATGAAGAGAAGCAGAAAAGGGAAGAAAAGAAGAAATCCTTTGAGAACTTATGCAAAGTCATCAAAGACATTCTTGGAGACAAGGTAGAAAAAGTGGTGGTTTCAGACAGGATTGTTGATTCTCCCTGCTGCTTAGTAACCGGAGAGTACGGCTGGACGGCTAACATGGAGAGGATCATGAAAGCTCAGGCGTTACGCGACACCAGCATGAGCGCGTACATGTCGAGCAAGAAGACAATGGAGATCAATCCGGATAACGGAATTATGGAGGAGCTGAGAAAGAGAGCTGAAGTTGACAAGAATGACAAATCTGTTAAGGATTTAGTGATGCTTCTGTATGAAACCGCGCTTTTGACGTCCGGTTTCAGCCTTGATGATCCCAACACATTTGCAGCAAGGATTCATAGGATGTTGAAGTTAGGACTTAGTATTGAGGAAGACGATGAGACCGGTCCCGATGACGCTGAAATGCCTGCACTGGAAGGAGGAGGTAATGAAGAGAGTAAGATGGAGGAAGTTGATTGAGAAATTTAACGTCTTTTAACATAAGTGTGTTTGGTTTTATATTATATTAGGTTGGCTAGGTGGTTTCTGTTGGCTCTTGTCATTCATGCTTGCATTAGGGTAGGTTGTCTGTTTGAACATAATGCTTTGTGTATCGAGCTTGTTGTGTTCTTTTTATTGTTGGTTTGTACTTTCTTGTAATAGGTTGTATTTCGTGTGTTAAGATCTCTGATCAAGGAAAGGGCAGTCTTATCCGCTACATCATATCCTTTGATGATGAAGTTAATGCCTATCTTGGTCAATCACAAACAACGCCAATTCGCATTGGTAAGGCCTAGAGAGAGTAGAGTTTACGATAAACACTTGACTCGAAGAAGATCAAAAGAGATGGTAGCAACAAACAGAAACAACAAAAAATTAAGATAACGGTACATATAATAACAAAAATGACAAAAATGACAAAAAAGAGATGGCAAAGGAAAGAAACTATACAGATATTTACACTGATTATCAACAAACCTGTCAATTGAAGCACATATAATCCCCCAAAGCCAATATATAAAATTTGGATAACGACTACGTATAGGCAGGTTACATGCACCTCGATTAATTCACCAGGGAGCTCTAATCAGAATTCTGTATAAAGCCTTCTCTTTTTCATTGACAAAGTATACTCTTTGGCACTTGGCAGTATCAAATGCCTTCACTTTGACACTACTGTTATATCCTCTCTTCCCTTTTTTGTAATGCTATTGTAATGCTATTCTACAACTTTATTTCCAGGTACTGGAAGAGGGACAACAGTAAAACTGGAATGCGCAACTTTAAACGACAAATCCTGGCTAGTGAAGCCAACTACTACAAGAGATGACAGATGTTTCTATAATTGGACTCGAAATCTAACTTAAGAATTTTGACTTTAAACTCGAGAAAACAAGGTACCGAACATCACTCTGTGCCTTCGAGGTCTTCAGTTACCAAGCCCGTCAGGAGTAGAGGATCTGATTCGTCGAACTTATTTACCTTCCTGTCTCAAGAAGATGAAGCATGTTATTTGCAGATAGTGATTAAAATTAAGAACATGATATTGATCTATACTGTGCAGGCAGAGACTTCAAATATGGAAGAATGCAATTCTTGAAACTTTAAAATAGCAGCAAGAATATGTACTACTTTATGATGAAATCGAAACATGCAAGGGTTATAATTACTGCAAAGTTTCCTTACTGAAATTCCCTGAACAAAGAACTACAATTCAAGCGAAAGGGTGGAGTACTTGAAAGCTGCATACAATAGACCCTTGTGGTATAGCCCTTTCATGGACCCTACGCATAGGGGGAGCTTAGTGCATTAGGCTGCATACACATCTATGTTCTTCGGACTATGGTGAAGATACCAGGTATTGGAGCAGATATAGAGGTTTGAATTTTTCAACACATAAATTTTAGGTTTCAGCGCTAAGGATGTGCAGATAGGGGTAATAAATGTATATTACGACACATATAAGTATATAATATTCTTGCGACTCTGCTTCAGAAGCATTTCTCGAGTCAAGGGCCTATTGGAGACGACCTCTCTACCTCACAAGTTAATTTATAGTATCCCAATGGTATAACGCCATAGACTTTTTGGGAAAAAGGTAATACCTTTCCCAACCCCGACTTGTGGGATTACATTAGGTAAGTTGTGGACATATATTTTGATTAATTTTAGTTATTGAACTAATATCTAATTAGACTCTAATTCTTTATTGACACCTAATATCTTGTTCATAAATATATCTTGCAATAGCAAAACATTATCATACTTTATATAACTCTCTGTCAATACACACACACACGCACGCGACATAAACCCAAAACAAACCAAAACCCCAATCCATCTATACTTTTTGGTCATAGGACCCAAGGCAAGTTAACCAAAATCTGAGTGGACCCAAGGTGGGTTGTTGCTGTTGTTTACTAGAATAGTTTTGCAACCATTGATCTTTCTACATAACAATTAGGGAGGAAAGTGCAACATCCAGGTATCCGAAGAACAAGGACGAGGCAAGAAAACACAATTTACTAGTTGACATATCAAATGATCTGCAAGTAACCAATAAATTTTCAGAATGATCGATGTAACTTAATGGCGCAGTTGGTTAGCTATCAGAGCTTCCCTCCCCAACTCCCCCATTTCCCCTTACCTACCCCCAATGTTTCAAGAAATAGGAAAAGAAACAATGTTACTTTAGAAGGAACATGAAACATTCATCAGAGAAGAGTTTAGTAAACTTACCCGCATGTCTTCTTATTGTGACCTAGGCCCTTACACTTGCTACACTGCATCTGCCGTTTAACAATGTCAAAAGCGTCGACCTTTTTCATCTTTGGTCGGCCAGGTGCACGTTTGCTCGGTGGGGGAGTGATAATAACTGCCACATCAACTTCACCGTTTGCTGGATTTTCCAGATTAGGAACGGGGTTGATTGATTCAACATATGTTACATGGTAACTCTCGGTTGTGAAGTATCTAGAACAATAATCATATGGACTCCTTCCTATGCATTCAAAAACAGCAATAGCATGGCAGCAAGGCATGCCATTCAGTTGCCAACTTTTGCAACTACAATCCCATTGATCGATATCAACTATGTCAACAGACTCACCACGAACTTCAAATGTACTTCCATGTGAGGGCAACACATGAAGTGACCCTGCTTTTGAGGTTTCACACTGAAGTTTTTCCTCCATCAATGGTGTCAATCTTGTAGTCCACTGACTGGACTCAACACGCCTAGTGTAGATCAATTCCATAATCTTTCCTCGTAATACATCAACCATTTGAGTTATCGGCAGCTCATTCACCTCCATCACCCAATCATAAAAAAGCTGTCCAAAGTTTGATGTCAAGAGGCCATACCTTGCTCCACCAAAAAGGGCATTCGCCCAATGATCGGGCTCACTTCGAGTGACCCAATCGTATGCATCAGGTGAGATTGCTCTTATATTCTCAGCACAACGTTCAAAACTCTCAAGTGTTGGGGCACAAGCAGCAGTATATAAATCTTGGATCATAAGACGTCTAGCTTCATGAGAAAACTGACCTTGCAAATCGTTATTCAATTTTTCTGCAAGATAGCGCAGGCAATAACCATGGTGACACTCTTCATTAAATATATCATGCAATGACTCTCTTATGCCCCTTTGGAAATCACAAACAAATGTTATTGGACAAGACATCGGGATAGCGGATTTAAGTTCCATAAGAAACCAATGCCAGTTGTCATTCGTCTCCTCGTCTACAACCGCAAAGGCTAAAGGAAAGACACCATCATTCCCATCCACACCTACGGCGGCCAATAGTGTTCCTTGATATTTTGCATAGAGAAGAGTGCTGTCAAGGAACAGAAGAGGACGACAACCTTGTTGAAAACCAGATATTGAGGCATGAAACGAGATAAATAAACGATGGAAGCTTGAGTCATCCTTTGTGGAAACTATCGCAACACTACCTGGATTAGTTTCTTTAATTTTCTCACATAATAAGGGTAACTGACTGTATGCCTCTCTGTAAGAACCTTGAAGCTGCTCCCTTGCCTTCTCTTTCGCACGTCTTGCCTGAGAGTAGTTCAACTGAATGCCATATTCACGTTCAATATCGTTTGCAATATCCTTAGGTTTGTAATTGGGAGCAACCTTCAACTTTTCCTTTATTATATTTCCCATCCATCCTCTTGTAGACCGGTATCCAGCTTTTACTGCAGCTCCATCACATGTATGCTTCGGGTTCATCGTCTTAATACATATTAGTTCGGTGGTAGGCAACTTTGATGCATATATTGACCAAGCACAACCTTCTGACTTGCATTTAGCAGTTACTCTGCGACTTTCATTTTTCTTGTATTTATAAGTGAATCCATGGGCAATTGAATATTTGTGCAGGGCTTCACGGAATTCAGAAAAGCTGTTAAATCTTTGGCCCACGCCAGTAATGACATTCTCCCACTGCATAGCTGCTTTGCGATGCTTCTCATCATTGCTACTCGGATAAACACCAACGGGACTAATTTCAACGGGTGCTTGAAACAGATCATCAGGATGGATCATATCCATGGGTAGAGCAGGAGTATGTACAGGCTCAGATATGTTGGTCCTGCTTGACCTTCAAAGTTAAAGAAGTCATAAAGAAATTTAGGTCATCAACAAACAAACAGCGCACTCAAGGTACGGCCTAGTGGTCTATGCATTGGGTTGAGAATCCTGAGGTCTCAGGTTCAAATACTAGGTGATTTCTTTCTATCTATTCTAGCCTTGCTGGATAGAGTTGCTTGATACGGTGGAAAGTATCCCGTGGAATTAGTCGAGGTGTGCGCAAGCTATCCCGGACACCACGGTGTAAAAAATCAACTACAATTTGAACAAATAGAAACTTAGCATGATAAGATTCAAGGAAACACTCAAGGTGTGATAAATGCAATGAGGAAAAAAAAAAGAAGCAGACTAAACTGAATCTGAAGAGAAGTAAATACCTACTGACAGTTACATTCGGACTACTTCGAGCAACACCTTCTTCTGCAATTATAAACATCTCTACTTGTTCAGAATCCTTGAAGAAGTTGATCATACGCTTGAGGTCCTTATCTTTAGATATTGTTATGAGAGTCTTCTTATTCCCCGGGAGAAAATACTTAATTGTCATTCCATCAGCACGACACTCAAAATTTTCCGCTACTTCTTGCTTAAAATCATTCAGAAGTGTCTGGTCATCAAGGTCTAATGCATATGCCTCCCCACCAACATATGTCAAAGATCCATCTTCATTGTTGGTAATAAACTCCCCTCCAGATTGACAAATGGCGATTATTTTCTTGGAGGCCATCACTAGGACAGCACAAAAAATTCAACCAAATAAGTTGTACTAGCTAAATGAATCCTTCATCATACAGCCCAAAAATGACATAGCAACTGCAAATAGAAAAACCAAACTCAATTATAAGTTGAAGGCGCGAGAGATTTTTGGAATAGTTACGGAATCTCCATGAATAGGATCAAACCTTATTCCATGGTATTTACATGAGGTTCCTCTTTAAGAAAGTCCCCGAGAGGGATTAGTTGATCCATGATTTATCTTTCATCTTTCGTTTCCTTTTCGTTTATTTCGAGAAATCTATCGATCAATTACGATTCTTTCTTTTTCTCTTGTGAAGTTTAGTTCTTTGGAATGTTAAGAAGCCATAATCAAGTAAACACAGACACAATCAAACAGGGAAAGTTCAAAGCCAAAACCAAAAACAAAAACAAAGACACTAATCAAATAACACTCAATCAACAAGACATATCAACATAAATATATTTTTAGTCAAGCTACATTCCGATTGAACAACTAAAGTTTCAGTCTTTGGAATCTCAAGAAGGGATAATCAAGTAAACCTAAAGCAGAATTAATCTAAAAACAAGCACCCCAGAAGAAAATTTGCTTACAGGGTTAAGGGACCATGATAATCAAGCTACATTCCCAATTAAACAGATAAAGTTCAACTCTTTGGATTAATTAAGAAGCACTAATCAAGTAACCACAGGCATAAAACAAAACCAAAAAACACCCTAATCAAACAAACACTTAATCAAAATACCAATCAACATGAAAACAACTTCCTCTGAAATATGAAAGAGACCAATGAAAAAACATTTCCAATTGTAACAACTAAAGTTTCAGTCTTTGGAATATCAAGAAAGGATAATCAAGCAAACCAATAGCATAATTAAGCTAAAAATAAAAACCCCATAAGAAAATTTGCTTAACAACAATAACAACACACCCAGTAGAATCCCACAAGTGGGGTCTGGGGAGGGTAGAGTGTACGCAGACCTTACCACTACCTCACAGAGGTAGAGAGACTGTTTCCGGGAAACCCTCATCTTAAAAATCCATTGGCAGAATAAACTAGATATGACCCAACATACGATACAATTACACAGAAACAACAAATAATTACAACACATGTTATAAAACACTACTACTCCACCATGACTAGATAACCACCTACCCTTATCATCCAACTAGCCTACTACTCTAATTCGTGACCTCCACTTCTTTCTATCTAGGGTCATGTCCTTAGTGAGATCAAGTACCGCCATAGAAAATTTGCTTAACAGAACCATGAAAATCAAGCTATATTCCCAATAAACACATAAGGTACGATTCTTTGAACTATTAAGAAGCACTACTCAAGTAACCACAGGCATAAAACAAAACAAAAAAAACAAACCTAATCAAATAACACTTGTCAAAAATACCAATGAACATAAAAACAGCTTTTTTCTGAAACAAAAAAAAAATGTATGTGCTCATGACAATCAAACTACATTTCCAATTTAACAACTAAAGTTTCAGTCTTTGGAATATCAAGAAAGGATAACTAAGCAAACCAATAGCATAATTAAGCTAAAAACAAGAACCCCATAAGACAATTTGCTTAACAGAACCATAACAATCAAGCTACATTCCCAATAAACACATAAAGTTCAATTCTTTGAACTGTCAAAAAGCATTAACCGAGTCACCACAGGCATAAAACAACTAATCACATAACACTTAATCAAGATTAACAAAAAAACTAATTCTGAAACAATAAAAGTGAAGCAATTCATCACCTGGTACTTGGTCAACGTTAATTCAAGAAAATTTATTATACAAAGGTGAAATTTTTGAATTTTTTTTCCAAGAATTGATAAATACTCAAATGGGATTTTAGTATTTTATGTTTTTTTTTTACCTCTTAACAAGAGATTTGCATGAAAACAGAGGGAGAGATTTCCATTCAACTCTTTGGAGATGTGAATGGCGTCTACTTTGGCACTTGAGGTTGAGAGAGATGAACGTAATTAACCCTAAAAAGATTTTTATTGACCACTTTAGCCCTCAAACTTAGAAGGAAATGTCAAACTTCCCCCCTTTTTTTATTGGTTAATAATTTTTTTTGTCTCAATCAAATATGGAGTAATAGTGTTTTGTACTCCCTACATTATTGGTAATTCCCTTTGGATCTATAGTGTATTTAACCTTGATTAAATTAAAATGATTTTGTGTTTGCTTTGGTTATCATATCATTTGTCGTTTCTACTATTTGTCATTTTCATACTTGATTTTGCTATATTTTACTTGAATCGTTGATTGTTTGAAAATAGTCTCTTTATTTTCACAAGATACGAGAAAGAGAAAGACTGAACGTTCATCACCCTCTCCAAATAAATTAATGAAATTAGGCTAGTATGATTAATGGCGTAATAGTGTTTTTAGTCCCTACATTATTGGCAATTCCCTTTTGGTCCATAGTGTATTTAGCCTTTATTAATTAAAATAATTTTGTTTTTGGTTTGGTTATTGCATCATTTGTCCTTATGTCCCAACAAAGAGATTAGTGCACAATTCAATTAATTGAAAGTTGAATCAATGGCATATGAACTAAAATAATAATTTAACAATAATTGAGGGATCAAAATAATATTAACTTCTGATTCTTATTACTTCATCCGTTTAAAAAGAATGAGTTATTTTCTTTTTTAATCTATTTTAACAAGAATAATCCATTTTCTTTTTTGGAAAAGCTTTAATTTCAACTCTTCACATGACATATTTAAAACCCATAAGATTAAGAGGGTGTTTGGTTAAGCTTAAAAGCTGGTCAAACCTGGTTTTAAACTTTTTTTAGAAGTGTTTGACAATTTTTAAAATAACTTAAAAAAGTTTAAAAATGCTTTAAAAAATTGGAAGTTAAAAGCAGTAAACTTACTTGGTTTTATAGCTGAATAGATACTGAGGCTTTTATACTCCTAAAAAGATCGTAAATATATAGCAATTGACAATCTTGAAAATCGAAAATAACAAGTATAAAGTATAGATAACAATTTAAACTCCTGAGGATAGAAAATAACTAGTTGTAAAGCTGAAGTGGAAAAGACGTATCTCGCGTTGATGTGGGCTAGGTAGAGGAACAACTCAGAAGGGCAGCATTGCTATTACTCTACGCTCATGGACAATGAGAAGAGTTTACTATGGTTAGTGTTGTGAAGGTGCTTGTAAATCACTACCAACTATTAGTTTTTGACTTATAAGTTATATATTTCTTTTTTCACTATTCTTTTTATAAATAATTTATCATAGCAAAAAAATATTAATACGATCTATAATAACTATTACTTATGAACAAAAATTAAATATTAACTCTGTTATTATCATAGTATCAACATTTCCCCCCCCCCCCCCCCC
>DF360833.1:20533-42885 GCA_000787875.1 Solanum virginianum | reverse complement strand
CGATCTAAGTTGGTGTCCGATTTGGTATTTGCGTTTGAATGTCCAATTCGGGCACAAGTCACGGCCCATGGGGTTGGGTCGTGACATAGATGCTCTGAACCGCTAGATGCTAAAGTAAAAGTCAACTGCGAAGAAACTATTTTTGGCCTGAACTTTTTGAACAAGGTTGTGAATGTTTTGACTGAGACTTCTTGTTTATGATGAGAATCTAGTTTAATCTGAAATGAACTGATCATTAGATTATTTTTGGTTGTCGATATGTTAATTATATAAATTTTCCTTGTATCATTGTACTATTGGTAGCTTTGCAATGGTAGTTTCTTCATGTGTGAATTCAAGTTACTACAGATGTAAATCTTGATGCAACTGTTTGTTCATTTGCCTTGTATCAATGCATTGGTATTACATACTGAATCCCAAAAGAAAAACAAAAGGAAAGGGAATGATTCTTTGGAAGAACACTCTAAATTTAATTTGGGAGTCGGGTAGACTAACATTTTCTGAATTAGTATCCGGAACAAAAAGGTTCTCAACCTTTTATTGACAATTTTTTTAAACACTGATGACCTTTTCTGTGTTGGACAATTTGATTCGGAGTTGCGGGCAAGAGGTTGTGAAACAATGTGTAGTGGAAATTAACTCTAAATTAAAGATTTTTGTTGTGATCAAGAAGTAGAAATTAAATAACTGATATATGACTGCAGAAATGGAAATTTGAAACTATGTTATTACCTGGAAATGCAAACAGTAACAGTCTCCAAAGATCTGCCAGAATAATTTGGGAAGACATATACTTTGGATTCGATTCCCTATCTCCTTCAGCTTTTTACATATAGTTGAGCTGAGGTGGCCAACTCAGAGCCCTTGGTGCTCATTATTCATTAAATCTAATATTGATCCTCTCTTTCCATGTGACAACTAACTCTTAAGTAGATAATAACACAGCTCATGGCAATCCCTTCCTCTTCAAATAATCCTCGTCCTCATGTATCAAGTGTAATTGAGCCTTAAATGTACTTGTAGTCTTTCCATATAGCATCTTTCCAAGGTAGGTTAGACCACTGTACTTACACCTTAACCATAGTTGCATTGTCCTTTTTCACCATGTCTCTGAATGATACATGAAACGCTAGATGCACTTTAGGCTCAGGAGGTAAGTCAAGCTTGTAATCTACTCTGTCAATTCTTATCGAGACTCTCAAAAGGGCCATAATTCTTGAACTCAACTTACGATTCCTCCTCAATCTGTAAGGTTGAAGCTTAAGCTGCACCATGATCTCTTACCTGGAACTCCCTATCAATTTTATCAGCCTACAACCTCATTTCTATTAGATTGTCATGTCATAGTTGGTGCATTTGTTGCCTATGCATGACAAAATCCTCATCTGCAGGCACTACATTTTCCAATAAGTGACCTAAGAACAAGTGTGAAGCCAGTAACATGGAGTCATGGAGATCCTCAGATGGTATTGTACAACATCATACACACTCTCTCTGTTCATTTGTCTGAGTGATAGGCAGTGTTGTAGTGCATCTCATTAATTACCTAACAACCTGAATAAACTCTGACAAAAATTGCTCAAGGAGATGTTGTCCCAATCAGTGACTATTAAACAGGAATTCCATATAGACAATTTGATAGTAGCCATACTAACTGCAGTGAAAGGGTGCGAAAGAGCTTAGAAATGGACATGCTTTGTCATTTTGTCTACCACCACAAAGTATAGTTTCTCTATTCTTGGACTTAGGTAGGCCTTCTATAAAATCCATACTGATGTATTGGAAAAAAGCAAGCAAACACAAAAGTATATGGTAAAAAATAATAGGAAAAATATGGAAAAATAATGACACCAAAATTTTACGTGAAAACCCTTTTAAATAAGGAAAAAATCATGGGCCAAGAGGAGCAATTGATATAACCATAGTAAGGAATTTTACACCGTGTAGGCACGAGTATAATACTAAAAAAAATATATATACACACACAAAAGAAATGCCCTCTTTTGATTTTCCACCTTACCAAAAGAAAAAATCGCTTGCACTCTATTTTTCTTATATAGTCTATGGTATGCGTCACAGAAAAATACTCAATGTATTTTTCTTTTCTCTCTGTGTTGGTGTGTATAATAAGAGAGCAAAATCTCTCTATATATAGTGAAAGAATTGATCTCCACCTTTTCTCTTAGCCAATCAGAGAAGAGGACTTGCGTTGCAATTTGCAATTGCAAATTTCTGACCAAATAATTGCTTTCTTCCTTTTTTTTCCTGACAAGATGGGTATGCACTCATACAACAATTTGTTTTCTTGTTTGTTGACATTAATGGGTATGGACCCCATCAATCTCCCCCTTCAGACCCATTCACCAGAAGGAGGTACCTCTCTCTTTTCAGCTAGAGCTCATGTCGACAAGTTCTTTGCACAATTCAAACTTGTCTCTTGTCACAACCTTGGTCAGCATATCTGCAGAATTCTCATTTGTAGAGATCTTTTCAACCTGCATAGAATTGTCCTTTATCTTTTCTCGAATTCAATGGTATCTCATATCTATGTGTTTCGTCTTTGCATGGTACATTGAGTTCTTGCTCAAATCTGTCGCACTTTGACTATCACAACAGACAACATACTCCTTCTGCTGCAGCCTAAGCTCTTGAAGGAATTGTTTAAGCCATATCATCCCTTTGCTAGCTCTAGTAGCCACAATATACTCAGCTTCAGTTGTAGATAGTGCAACGCACTTCTGCAACTTTGACTCCTATAATATACCTGAAAAAGTAAATAAATATCCAGTAGTGGATTTTCTATTATCAAGGTCACTTGCGATATCAGCATCTGTATAGCCCTTTAAGATTGGACTAGAGCCTCTAAAACACAAACATTCATCTGAGCTTCCTCTCAGATACCTAAGCATACATCTGAGCTTCCTCTCAAATACCTGAGTATCTACTTTACAACTTCGTAATGTTCTTTTTTGGGATTATCGAGAAATTTGCTAACAACACCAACTGCATGAGCTATATTAGGTCTAGTGCATACCATTGCATATATCAGGCTTCCAACGACAGAGGAATATGGAATTTTGGCCATATTCTTTTTTCCTACCTAGATGTAGGGCACGTCTTCTTGCTCAACTTTATATGACTGGCAAGAGGTGTCCTAACAGGCTTAGCATTCTTCATATTGAAGCACTATAATACACATTTAATGTACTTTTTTTGACAGATAGATCTTCCTTTCATCTCTGAGACGAGTAATCCTCATGCCCAAAATTTGTTTGGTATGACCCAAGTCTTTCATAGAAAAAGACTTACGCGACTCATTCTTTAGCTCGTCAAATTTGGAAGTATCCTCTCCAACAATCAACATATCATCCACATATAGCAGTAGGATGATAAAATCATCATTAGAAAATTTTTGTACAAATACACAATTATCTGAGGAAGACAGCCTTGCTCCCCTATAATAGATTCAAACTTCTTGTACCACTGTCTAGGAGCTTGCTTTAGACCATAAAGACTCTTTGAGTTTGCACACAAAATTTTCTTTATCATTTACTTTGAAGCCCTCAGGTTATTCCATATAAATTTTCTCTTCTAGATCACTATGAAGAAAAGTCGTCTTCACATCCATCTCTTCAATCTCTAAGTTTAGACCAGCAACCAAACCAAGAATTGTTGATGTCGCCCAAGTTACACCTCCTTTTTAGAGGATAAAGTGATCGCTATCAAAAAATATGATCTAACCAAGGTTAGGGTTGAACCCGCAGGAAATACGTAGACTCAAGACAAATTTATCAAAATGCAACCCGAGTAGATAACCGACTCAATTCCCCAGGGGAGAGGGGGCGAAAGTAAACTAAACTAACTAGCACAAGAGAAAATCAATAATAGAGAGCAACTAAGGTATTGTGTTCCCCATGATTTTCCAACTCAGTATTATCGGATAACTTAATTCTTGTCTAGTGTATAGCATGCAGGACGGTAAATTAAGTTCACAACGCCCTTTGGTCAAAGGTGAGAGGTGAATTTCACTATGCGACTTGGCCCATCTCCATAGTGTGCATTACTAACCATTACCTATTAGTCCCGGTACAATCTCTTCTTGGCCCAGTTCGATTGATTAGACGAGAACACATAAATCAAATCCTGTTAATTAATCTCTTTTCCTATTCATTACTACCTTGGTCCAGTCAGTAACACTAGGCCGGTTCTAATGTTGGCCACCATCAGAAGAATTAACACATGCGTATACACCTTCCAAGAATTGTAAATTATTCAATTTTACTTTGTTAGTTCTTCATGGTTCCCACAATCCTAGTTTTGGATTTAGCTACTCATGCTATGTGTAGATGAAGAAATTATGAATTAAGAAGACATGATTAAATACTTACACAATTGAATTAAGATAAAGCAAATCCAAAGTCAATGGGAATCACAAGCTTGAAGATTGAATTGAAGCACAAGTGTTCTCAAAGACTCTCATAATATTTTTCTCTCCAAGTATTGAGTTCTCTGAATACAAACTCTAAAACTACTGAAAACTGACGTCTCTCCCTAAAAATAACCTAAAAGACCAATTTATAGTAATTACAAATAAGTCCTAAACAAATAAGAAAAACTGGTCGGCAAAATCCACGAAAGCACTCTACAACTCGTAGTGTCTTCTAGGCCTCGTAGTTAGGGTGTCGTAATCAGCTACTGAAATTTTAGACTTCTCTTCTACGACACCCCTTTATGACTCGTAAAGTGGTTTACGACCCGTAAAAGGGGTTTTGTCTGATGAATTTCCTACAAGTCCACTTCTCTGACCTAAGGGTACGAAAGGTAGTCTACAACTCATACCTTTCTCCACGACTCTTATGCATGTCTCGTAGACTTTAACTTCAACAATTTGCCCCTCACTGAAATTTTTCATGAAATACCTTTACGACTCATAGAATGCTCTACGACTCGTATAAGTTCTCGTATAACAGTAAAAACTAGCAACTTTTGCAAGTTTTCCCCAAATCATGGCCAACATGTAATCCTGCAAATCTAAACACAAAAACACATAAAATCCACAAATATCGCATTGAGAACACACAAAATCCTAAGTTTTAAGCATCAAAAGTGTTGTATTTTGACAGCAGATCAATACCCTTAGCTTAAAATTATTGCTTGTCCTTAAGTGACAACTCAATCAATATATAAAATTGTTGTATTTTAGCAGCACATCAACACCCTCAACTTAAAATTATTACTTGTCCTCAAGCGATGACTCAATCTATATAGACAACACAGTAACACACAAACCTCAACTCAATGGCATACATCTCAAACTCAGATACCCACACCAACTTTTCACAATCGAATCAGATAACTATTTAGCAAACCAATGCAAACTAGTGCATGTGACAACACAACTATGATAAATAAGGGATTATCAACATCCACAATCACTGAACAAGTCAAATGCTAATAATGCAATACAAGTACCCTTATAGAAAGAAGTTCTATATCAGACACTCAATGATCATTTCATGTTTAACCTTGGAACTGTGCAGAAACACTCACTCTCATAAAAGATATCCATGCATGATGACTAATGCCATAGGCTTAACCCTATACTCATGACTCAGACCTTCAACTAACTGGATAGGATCACTTTAGGACTTTCTAGGCTTGTAACGTAGACTCAGGGGGATTTGGTATGATATTTTAGAAAAATAGTGACTAAAGGTCCTCTTTGAAACTGCATTTTTCTATACTCTTGCCCCACCAACTCTGTCATTTTTACCTTATTCTCCCTTTTTCCTTATTCAAGCTTTTCTGGGTGCTTTCTTATCACTCTTCAGCTTTTTGCCTTGTTTTCATACTTTATTTTGTTTTTTTAGCTCATATCTAAGGCATCACTTATTTTTTTCCTTGCACCCAATATACTTTTTATTTTTCAGTTTTTTGCCTTGTTTTTACACTTCATTTTGCTTTTTTCGCTCAATCTAAGGCATCTTTTATTTTTTTTGCACCCGGTACATGATTTTTCTTTCTTTTATCCTCCTTCCTAACTCACTCTCTTATTTTTGTGTTTTTACCCTTTCACCAGCCACCCTCAACTTAGGCTATTAGCCTGTGTTGAGGTGCACAATATCTATCCTCTGAACCAGGGCCACTTTTGGTAGCTCCTTCTACTTAGGCTTTTTGCCTCAGTCAAGGTGCACAATATTCAAGGAAAGACCAGGGCCAGTTTCAAGATTTTTCACTAGACAACGCTAGGTTAATTAGATGTTTCAAAAGAATAGGTACATGTTAAGCTCAACTATATGGAACAAGAGATATATCATCAATTTGGTTGGTTATTTTTAGGCTAAAGTGGACTATTTAAGAACAGAGGCCTAAGATCCTTTTCTAATCCATTTAATCTATAATCTAACTTAGAGCAACAAGACAAGTTCTGAATTAGCATAAAATACATGAATCTAGCAAATAAAGCTCACACTCACATGGCACAACATACATTATCAACAAAAAGACTCACAAATCATGTTTTCTATCTCAACTTAACGTCACTTATCAGAACAAATATTGTCAAACACCTAAACATGCATGGTTACTATCTAACTACTAATCAAATTTTTGGTGGGTATCATTTTTCAAAATAAAACACAAAAACATGTTATATGCCACAAGTATTGGTACGACATGCTACAAAACAACATCCTAAATTTATCGCTTCAATAGAAATTAAATATCCACAGGAAAAAAGAACACAGGTAAGAAAACCCCAGGATAAAAAATTGGGATAGTTATGGACCATAAGCTACTCAGACTTCACTAAGGCCCATAACTACCCATACCCCATCGAAAAAGATATGCACTATCCCCAATGCACAAAATCAAGCAAAAATAGAACATAAGGGGTCATAAACACATACCTGGGCACCTAAATGCCAATCTGTGGTTAAGTCTGGCTACCCTTCTCCTATGGAATGGTTTGCTCAGCAATGCTACTCCGTCCGGAGGGGTGGTCAACACCCCTTATCTGCTCCATCGCTCGAGCCTATCTTATCTCCTCATCACGCCTTGACTCCCTCAAGGCACGCTCAAGATCCCCCTTATTTAACCTCCTCGCACGTATATGTCTGTCCTTTGGATCCTCATACGTGCAAGGTATCTTCCTAAGAAACAAATGGGTAGGCTTATCAATAGCAAATAAGTCAAACATTAGCACCGGAGATATCGCCTCTGGTAGTGTGACCGGTGTCACTAATGATGTTGTCATGTCAGCCCGGAGCTGCTGGATCTCCTTATGTATGGCTGACAATTTTGAAGGCCGAGCCTCGGTCAATCTTTTCTGTACCCTCTACTCGAAGACGTCGATAAGGGCATCCATGATAGAAATACAGTCCTAAATAGCAGTGACTGCGAATGCCTGCATCCGACCCTCTGAGTCCGAAATAGCCTGTCGGACTCATGGCCTAATCTGCTAAAAGAGCTGTGTCACCTGCACCTTAACATGTGCCAACCTCTGCGCCATGGTCTAATTTGCTAAAAGAGCTGAGTCACCTGCACCTCAATATGTGCCAACCTCTGCGCCATGGCCTATATAGAAGTGGTAGACATGGAATCATGCCCGCGGTGACTATAAAGTAGTGGCCTCTAGTGTAGGAACAGTAATAGTGGGGCCCCTGTCCTTATCTATCTCGTGCTGCGAAGGCCTCTCCTCAGTAGTAGCAACAACGGTAGTGGTATCGATCTCAGAACCCTAATGTGGTGGCGTTGGGGCGAACTTCTCTGGCATAGGTGGAGGCTGTGCTCGCCAGAGTGCCATCAGGTTCTTATCAGCCTTGATCAGGCTGGGCTCTAAGGTATGCTGGGCCTCTATCATCTGGTCCAGCTGGTGTAATATCTCCACCCTAGACTCTAAGCAGAGCCTGTAGATCAAACAGGGGAAGGGATGGAGGTGGCCCTTTTCGGTGCGGCCTCATATATCTGCTCGGTGATGAAGCGAGCCCAATCAATATCGTAGCAAGCTAAGATGTTGGCAACCAAAATTGAATGCTCTGGCGTTAAAGTGTTATCAGCGATCATTGGTCGGATGCGTGAACGATCAATAGCCTACCAAAATTTGACAAGGAAGCTGAGCGAAGCCTTGACAATAAGCTCTGTATGAGTGGCTATCCAAGTAGGTTTTGGACCTTGCTCTGCAATAAACCCGACCACCCATCTCATCAATATGGCTCCCCCCCCTTTTTCTTTTTTTAAATGAAAGAAAATATACTACATATGAATCCAAACACCCGACCACCCATCTCATCAATATGGCTCGTCACTCAAGATCCTTCATAATAAGTCGGCTACGAGTTTGCCCCACCCTGTAATCAAACTCTGCAGTAGATCTGGCGGCACAACACTCAGGACTAAATAACATGCGGCGAATAGTCTCCTCTGATATATCTACCCACCGACCCCTCACTCGAGTCTCTATCAACCTAGGTTGAGCGAAGGGTTTCTTCCCCTTGGGAAGACTAAGCTGGATGGTGGCTGCATATAATGCATAAAACTCCCTCGCCATAGTCAGGGAGTATCGTCCAAGAAACTCTGTCAACCACTGAAGCCCGTACTGTCTCATCATATCCTGGAGATCGGGGACATAGCTAAGTTTGTCAGATATCACTCTTGGCTTCTCACAGATAGAACGGGCTTTTGGTTGCACACCCTCCAAGTATATTGCCTCCATGCCCTCGACGCATCACCGGTTAGTGAGGGCATCCAGTGCTGATGATGATGATGGTGCGATGGAGGACTCTGCATCTACTCTATCCTTAGAGCCCTCCTCAACTAGACTCCTCTCTGAATGGAGTCATCTGTGGCATGCTGCTCCCGTCACTACCTCCCTCCTCAGACTGGGGAGGACTAGCAACCAGAGCTTGGGAGTGCCTAGCTCTGGCAGTAGCTCTGGTCTATGGTAAAGAAGCCTCTGGGTCTAGCTGGGCATCAAGGACCTCTAGTGAACTACTCAGCTGAGTGGTAGATCTGTTTGTCATCAGAAGGCTCATCCCTGAGCCTCCTCCTCATAGATTCGATCTCTAAGAGTTTGGCTTTTGGGCCATAGTACCTAAAACATAGACATAAACGAACCTTGGTTAGCCCCAGGAATCAAGAAGTAAAGTGCAAACAATTGTCTGAGTTCAATAGCAGAGGGTTTCTATGAAGGCCCCGTTACGAGTCATAGTGAATACTACGAGTTGTAAGAAGATTTCGTGGACCAGTGATTCAAGCTAAGTTTGGTTACTAGAAAAGTCTATGAGACCAAGTACGACTCGTAAAGGGGCTTATGAGTCGTGAATTAGGGTCGTAGAGAATTTAAGTGAGTAATCAAATTTAGGCAGGGGTCTATGAGACCTATCTATGAGTCGTAAAGTGATCTACGACTCATAGAAGGTCTCGTTTGATGGATACTCAAAAACATCAAGTTTCTGAAATTTTGCACGAGGGCAATTACGACTCGTAGATTGTTCTACGGGTCATAAAAGCCACTCACGAACTAGAAATCTCAGTCACCTGAGTTTCTAAGTCCATCACACGGACTCCAAAAGATATTTTCAACAAATAATTTATTAGCATCGAATCAAGAACACACACCCACATGATTAGCACACAACAACATTCCCTCCAACATGCTTTAAACATACACACCCCATCAAAAATGATTAAGCATGAATTATCTTATGGTTCCCACCATTCCTATTTGATTTACACAAAATCATGTATCCATGTTATCAACCACCAATTCTACAAGCACAAATCCTTCAATACCATTCAATCACACATGATGGGTGGTTCAATGGGCACAAACAATTAACATTCATAAGGAAAAAATACCCAATTTCGGATTGAATTAACAATTCAACTAAGGGCAACACGATTTCATATAACACAATTAAAATTCAACAAGGATTTCATGTCTAAACACTATGCCTCACAAAATTTTCAAATCAATCAATTAAACAAGGAAAATTAAGGATTTTAACTAATCCAAAAACTCACCAAGTTTGAGATTAAAATCAAGAGGATGAAGAAGGTAGCTTAGAAGCAAAGCCCTAGGGTTACTGAAATTCTAGCCAAAAATTTAGTCGTCGATGGTCGGAGCTTGATTGGAAAAACAAGGGTAGGGATCAGTTGGGTAGGTTTTGGTAATTTAGCTCAAAAATGGGGTCAAATTATTTTGACCCCTCTATTTATACTTATCGGGTCAATTGAAAATTTTTACTAGGCTTGAACCTACGAAACCCTGATTACCAGTCATAGATGGTTTTACGGCTGGTAGATCATGGTTTTGTAAAACCCTCAACAGTTAGCAAAATTTCAGAAAACTTACTTGGGGTCCAGGAATCTCATACACAACTCATGGTTTGATCTACGAATTGTAAAGTTGGCTCATGGACTGGGGTACATATTTTTCCTGCTTATTGAAAATATCTACAAGTGGGGTATGAGTCATAAATCACTTTACGACTCGTAGACCCAGTTGTACAGACTCAACTTAATGATCTTCTTAGACAAATTACTGACCTAGTCCTGTACCTACATACTTTTCATAAAATACATTGTTACCCTATATGCAGCCAATCCATTGTCCAAAATTACAATTAAATGAAAGAAAATATACTACATATGAATCCAAACACTGAAAATATACCTATAACTATGCTATTAAATCAAAAACTTTAGGTTTCCTCCCAAGTAGCGCCTGACTTATTATCATGGCAGGACTTAGGCAAATTGATTACTCAGACTTTACCAATTGCATAAGCTTCACTCTTGAGTTCATCTGGTTGCTTCATGGACTGATGAATGTCGAACACAACTTCGTCATTCAATCTAAACCGGAGTTTACCAGCTTTCATATCTATTAGGGCTCGTCTAGTGGCTTGGAATGGTCTTCCCAAGATGATTGGGACGTCGAAGTCGACCTCACAATCTAGGATCACAAAGTCTGTAGGGAATATGAATTTTTTCACTTTAACCAATACATGATAGAGTATCCCCGTAGGCTTCTTCACCATTTGATCCGCCATCAGTAATCGCATGCTAGTTGGAGCAGGGGTTCCTAATCCAAATTTCTTATAGACCGTAAGGGGCATAAAATTGATACTGGCACCTAAATCACATAGTGCCCTTGCGAACTCTTCATCTCCTATAGTGCAAGGTATGGTGAAACCACCTGGATCTTCATGCTTCTGAGCCAAGGACTTCATAGTGATAGCACTACAATGTTAAAGCTCTTGAGAAAGTTCCTGACTCACATTGTATTTTTTGGTGACCAAGTCCTTTATATACTTTGCATAGCCTGACATTTTCTCCAAAGCCTAGATGAGAGGGATGTTGATGGATAGTTGCTTAAGCATAGAGAAAAAGTGTTTGAACTTGCCTTCCCCCTCCCTCTTTTTGGTTCTCTGAGGGAAAGGATATGAGGCCTAGGGACAGGCTTAAACTTTTGTGGCGCTTCAGCTGCTTCACTTACCCTATCCTTACCATAATCATCTCTTTCATCTGCATCCTTTGCCATGACCATCTCCTCATGAACATCTTCCTCATCAATCGACATAGGGAGATTAATAGTGCTTTTGCCACCCCTAGTAGTAACCGTCATACATTGGCCTTTATTCTTAGGATTTTGCACTGTATTGCTAGGTAGTGTACCCTTTGATGTTGATTCAACTTAGTTGACACTTGACCAAACTGTTGTTCGAGTTGTTTAATAGACACAAAATGGAACTTTATTTTGTGATTTATGCTTGGAATATCTGATTTTATGCCCCTTAGAGTCTCATCCTATGTCTCAACCTTCTTCAAAAGGCGGTCAAACATCTTCTCAATTCTGGAATTGCCTGTACCTGTGTATGCGATTGTGTCTTAGCGCATAAGGACCATTTCTAAAGCCTTGTCTGCGACCCCAATCTACTTCTGGACTCCTATTCCTATCATAGTAACCTTCGCGGTTGTCTCTAAAAGCTCCATCTCTACCATAGTTCCGACCTTGGTTTCCTTGACCTTGGTGCCAATAGTCCTGATTGGACTCGTGGGCGTTGGTCCAAAAATCTCTCATCTAATCATTCACAAAACATGTGTCCTCCTCGAAGTATGGCTCCTTATACATGGGTGCACATGGAGGTTGATGAACCACTGCATTTACTCTCTCTTGGTTCTGCTTCATCATCACCTCCATACCTGTGCGAATCTGAGCAAGTTGTTGAATGATCTCTTCGTTAATTTTGGCTTGTTTTGGACCCATGCTGATAGCACATGGACTCTTCATGGAAGCTCTATCCCGTTACCCCCACGCATGATTCATCTTGACCTCTTGCTCCATATGCTCTACAATCCTTGCAAATGGTTGATCTAGAAACATGTCCCCCATGATAGTGTCAGCACAAGCCTGACTATTCTCATCAAGGGCACGGTAGAAGATCTCTACCAAGGCATCATCAAATATCTTTTAATCAGGTATACTCCTCAGATATTTAGTAAACCACTCCCAAGTAATGCTTATGAAATTACCAGGAAGTTGGTCAAAGTTGTTGATCTGGTCCTTCAAGTCAGAGATGCTCCTCAAACATTTAGTAAACTGCTCCCACTTAGTGCTTATCGAATCACCAAGAAGTTGCTCAAAGTTGTTAATCTGATCCTTCAATTTGAGCTTTTTCGATCTAGGGAAGTACCTCTCCAAAAAGGCCTTCTGCAAATCTGCCCAACACCCTTTATGTGCTTTGAAATGCCCAATAATTGTAATTTCTATATATCTTAAAATTTATGTGTGATTTTGAAAATTTGACTTCATATTCTTGATCGGGGGCCAAAATTTAGTTGAAAATGGGTATAACTCAAATTTTAAAAGACCCGTAGCGAAAAATAATTTTCACTAATTTTTGAATTCTAGTGGTTATCCACACCCAAGTCGCGATGCGCCAGGGGGGCGGAGTAGTGTATTTTGTTAGGTGCATTTGGTCTGCTTCCCGCTAGAGGCACGAACCAATCTAAGTTTGTCCTTAGTTTTCTTATTTCGTCCGGGGGCATTTGGGTAATGACCCAATGTTAATTTAAACGTGAAATTGACAAGACCTGATGTTCATGCTCCAATAATAAAGCAATCGTTGTCAATAATTAACCTAACCAAAGGTCAGGATCGAATCCATGGGGAATACAGGGCTTAACTACAAGACTTTAGTACTAATCGTTTCGAGCATCAATAACTAAAATCTCTAAATTAGGGGGCTTTTGTTATTCAAAAACAAAAGTAAAATTACAACTATACTACTACGCGGGAAAATGTTCAATTTTAGGGACAACTTGGTAATTGTGTTCCCCATGGTTCGTTGACTCGATTACCTAAGTAACATAACCACAATTGAAGAGTCGCATGCAGGATGGTAGCTTAGGTTCTTCCAGCCCTCTTGTGAAGGTGAAGGTCGAATTTCACCATGGCGTTTGGTCGGCAACCATGGCATGCCAACTAACCATTACCAATTATCCCAGTCAACCTTCCCTTGGTTAGGTTCGGTTGATTAGATGAGAAGACATCGATCGAATCATATCATCTACTTCTCCTTTTCTATTTGTCACTACCTTGGTCGGGATTGTGATAGTAGGCAGGGTTTGGTATTGGCCACTATCAAACAACAATCATAATGAAGGAAAATAGACAATACATGTGAAACCCCAATCATAGAAATGTTATAAACCTAGGTCATCCAAGCATCCACAACCCCAAGTTATGGGTGTTTAGCTACTCATTGCTAAGGAAAAATAAGCAAAATGCACATACAAGACATAAATGAGAGTTTTGCTAATAACAATGAAGAAAATAGGCACCACAAGTTGCAAACCCACAAGCTTGAAGTCGAACTCCCTTCTAAAAACCTAACGTAAATTATATATAGTATTTATAAAATAACCCTAAAATTTACACAGAAAAGATAGTTGCAACTGATAAATCTCGTAGGTATAACTCATAGGATGACCTACGAGTCATAGTCGGGGTCTCGTATTAGGTTTTTGGCATCTTGGACTAAACTGGTATGACCCATAGGTATGATTCATTGCTTGAGCTACGACTCGTATATTTCTCCCGTAGTGTTGGCCTTCAGTTTTTGGTCCAATATTTTGGCTCTCTGATTCTTGCTAGGAGTCCACCTATATAAGTTATAGTGTGTCTTATGACTCGTAGGATATCCTCGTAGAAATGACCTTTACCTGGCAAATTATTTATATTTGGTCTCTATTTCTTACTACAACACACTCTACGACTCGTAGGTGGGCTCGTATGGCCTATGCTTCAACAAAATCTGCAACTTTTCTTCAAAATCATGCCAACCTAACTTTTCTGCATGATTAACATAAAAACACATCAAAACCATAAAAAATCGCTTTAAGAATTCACAAAATCCCTTGGTTCAGGCACCAAATATGCTGTATTTTGACAGCACATCAGAAATCTTTCGTACTTAGCCATTTTTTAACTTTATAACTCACAAATCCCTCTCTAAAACCTCTCTAATACTTTATCAAATCTCTCATTCAAATTCAAGGATTTCAAGCTCAATTTTGGAACTCAAGAACCCATCTCAAGCTTCAAGTTTTCCTCAACTCAATTTTAAGGAAATCCAAGTTTAAGATATGTGGGTCTTCATCCATGGTCCTTTCACCCATGGAGCCCAACCTTCTCTTTTTATGAAAATTATATGATTTCAAGTTGTATTACTCATAGGTATCTTTATTTATGAAATATGAATGTAAGTTATGTTGGGATTTATCAAGTATTGATTCATTATGCATGAATGTCTACCTTAAACTTATTCCATGAGTTGATTTATGTCTATTGAGACTATGCATGATTTGAGCTACGGAGACTATGAGCTATGATGAACTTTTGATATAAATTTCATGATACCCAAATTGGGGTTTAATTACAATGTTGGTGGATTGATTTTGAGTTGATGTTACTTTTCTTGTATACTCTTGATTGTCATGACTTTGATCAAGTATCATGAATCCACCATGTGTTTGATGAAATTACATGACAAGAATCTTTAAGTTGTTGATGACCTATTACATGATTTCAAGTGTTTTAAGATGTTATGGACTCCCAAGCATGCATTGAAATCATGATGAGTCTTTACGATCTACAAGTGAACCATTGAGCTCTTATGCTAAGTTTTAAGCTCTTGTGAATTGTGAAACCTACTAGAAGGGGTCATGAATCATGTTGCTCTTTACCCTCTAGTACAAGGCAAATGTCTTCATGAAGGGGTCATGAGCCATGTTATATACCTTACCCTCATGTACGACTTAATATGATGCATTGCCTAATGTCTACGTGAAGGGGTCATGAACTATGTTGCAAGTATTACCCTCATGTACGACTTAATATCATGTACTATCCACTACCTACTGGATGGGGTCACAACTCATGTTATACTCTTTACCTTCTAGTATAAGGTATTTGGATGAGCCACTCATGTCACGATATTATGTGGGATAAGCTATGCAAGTATGATTACTCTCAAGCATGTTATATCTAAGCATTCATTATACATGGCATATTGAGCTCATGACTATTGACTATGATTACACATCTTATTTATTATGCTTACAATTCTTGTTGCATTAATATCATTATACATGGCATATTGAGCTCATGACTATTGACTATGATTATGCATCTCGATTATTTTGCTTATGATTCTTGTTGCATTGCACCCTGCATACGTAGTACATTTCAAGTACTAACACTTATTTTATGCCTATATGATGTCACCATGTAGGAACCGGAGCTCCTATCGATCATCACCATGTAGGGACTGGAGCTCCTATTGATCATCCTCCTCCACGTGACTAGTCGGACCGTTCAAAGCTAGCTCTTGGTGAGTCCTCACATCTAGAGATGATATCTATTTTCTTTCACGTTATGTTGAGACTTCTTCTTTATGATTGATACTTATTATGAGGGTGAGCCAGGGAAGTGTTTGGCCCACGCTCCATTCTAAGTTAGAGGTGTTGTTGGATACTATGTTTTGTATATGCTATGAGCTTAACTCTTTATATGCTTTTATGATTATCAAAGACTTCCCTTAGTCCCGCTTTCCCCTTTTTATTAATTGACTCTTATTATTGCTTAATTTTGCTTCTGCAACTAAGGATGTGTACATGTTACAATCAAGAGGCTTGTTTGGGTTATCTTCGGACTTCCCATTCGCCGTGTCACGTCTAGGCCCTAGGCTTAGGTCGTGACATAGTGATTGAACTCTGCGGGAGCTTAGATAGCCATAATGCAGCATTGCCTGTGAGAGACTATGGGAAGACACGAAGTCCCACAACATCCATAGACAGATTATGTGTTTCCATTACACTTTTATAGACAAATACCACATTGTGCAAGTGGCCATGTGGATCCTCTGATGGTAATTCGCAAATAGCCCATGGTTTTGCAGCATCTGAAATAACTCACTAGAGACTGTGAACTTTGTGTCTGCCGATAGTGGTTGCGACATAATAGCTCCAGTCACATCCATAGCCATGGGGTTCAACCTATACTGATTTCACTGGTAAGCATTGGAATTGAACTCCTGAGGCTATGGAATCTCCTCCAAAGGAGGTGGTTCTCATTCCCATCATCATCATCATTATTATTCCGTTTCAAAGCTACATTTGCCGCATTGCTGGAGTTCTTTTTTGCCATTCTTCTTGTAGTTCTGTGGATCTCTATATCAAAGGAGGTAAGAGCTTGCATTGAATCCGAGTGTTGGGCATACACTACTTGTATATCCTACAAAGAAACAAAAATAAAAACAAAAATAAGATAAAGGGAACTAAGGATTAACACTCGAATTACTAGTAAATCTACTAAGTCTAGCCGTATTCCCCGACAATGGCGCAAAAATCTTGATGTCACCCAAGTTATACCTTCTTTTTAGAGGATAAAGCGGTCACTGACAAGAAATAAAATCAAACCAAGGTTAGGGTAGGACCCACAAGAAGTACGTACACTCAATATAAATTCACCAAAATGCTATCTGAGTAGTTAACCGACTCATTCCCCTAAAGAGGGGGGGCGAGGGGTTTGCAATAATCAATAAGAAAGTAAACTAAACTAACTATCACAAGAGAAAATAAATAATAGAGAGAAACTAGGGTATTATGTTCCCCATGATTCCCCAACTCAGTATCACCAGATAATCTAATTCTTGTCTAGTGTATAACATGTAAGACAGTAATTTAAGTTCACCAAGCCCTTTGGTCAAAGGTGAGAGGCGAATTTCACCATCCGGGTATTATGTTCCCCATGATTCCCCAACTCAGTATCACCAGATAATCTAATTCTTGTCTAGTGTATAACATGTAAGACAGTAATTTAAGTTCACCAAGCCCTTTGGTCAAAGGTGAGAGGCGAATTTCACCATGCGACTTGGTCCATCTCCATAGTGAGCATTACTAACCATTACCTATTAGTTCCAGTACAACCTCCCCTTGGCCCAGTTTGGTTGATTAGACGAAAATACATCAATCGAATTTTGTTAATCAATCTTTTTTCCTACTCATTACTACTTGGTCCAGTTAGTAACAATAGGTGGGTTCTAATGTGGGCCACCATCAGAAAACATGCAAAACAAAGAGAGTTAGTTAACACATACATATACACCTTCCAAGAATTGTAAGTTATACAGTTTGACTTTGTTAGTTCTTCATGGTTCCCACAACCCTAATTATGGATTTAGCTACTCGTGCTATGTGTAGATGAAGAAATTATGAATTGACAAGACGTAAGTAAACACTTATACAATTGAATTAAGATTAAGCAAATACAAAGTCAATGAAAATCACAAGCTTGATGATTAAATTGAAGCACAAGTGTTCTCAAAGACTCTCTCACAATATCTTCTCTCCAAGTATTGGTTTCTCTGAGTACAAATCCTAAAACTACTAAAAAGTGACGTCTCTCCCTGAAAAATAACCTAAAAAATCTATTTATAGTAATTACAAATAAGGAAAATTGGTCAGCAAACTCCACGAAAGTATTCTATGACTCGTAGTCGGGGTCTCATAATCAGCTACTGAAATTTTGAATTTCTCTTCTATGACACCCCTTTAAGACTCGTAAAGTGGTTTACAACCTATAAAGGGAGTTTTGTCTGATGAATTTCCAATAATTCCACTTCTCTGATCCTCAGGGCGCAAAAGGTAGTCTACAACTCGTATCTTTCTCCACGAATCATATGCATGTCTCATAGACTTTAACTTCAGTAATATGTCCCTCATTGGAATTTCTCATGAAACACCTTTACCACTCGTATAAGGTCTCGTATAACAGCAAAATCAGCAACTTTTGCAATTTTTTTCCAAATCATGGTCAACCTGTAGTCTTGCAAATCTAAACACAAAAACACATAAAACCCACAAATATCATATTGAGAACGCACAAAATCTTAATTTTTAAGTATTAAAAGTATTGTATTTTTGCAGCATATAAACTATACGAATAGAGGACATTTTCAGGACAAGTGAAAATATTTCATCAAAGTCAATACCCTTTCTTTGACCGAATCCCTTAATAACCGATCTACCTTTATATCTGGGTTTCTTAATGTGTTCTTCAATTTCAACTTTGAACACCCACTTATCTTCAAAGCTCTCATGCCCTTAGGCAATTTCACCAACTCATAAGTATGGTTTTTGTGCAAAGATTTTATCTCATCTTGCATGGCTTCTATCCATTGTTCCCTGTGCTCATCTTCCATAGCCTCCTATAACATTCAGGTTCTCCCCCGTTAGTGAGTAGCACATACTCATTTGGTGAATAACGAGATGAATGAACATGTTATCTTGTGGACCTCCTAAGAGGAATATTTGATTTGTCTACAACCTCATGGGTAGGAGGATCATCAATAATAACATCATTGTTATTATTAACATCAACATGTTGATCCTAAACATGATCCTGGGCATCGTCATGATCATAGAGCCCCTCAACATCATGTACACTTTCATGAGGAACTTGATCAAAATGAACTACACCATCAGAGCTAGAGGATTTTGCTTTCTCAATGTCTTCAATTGTTTGTTTCTCCATGAAGACGATATCACGACTTCTCATAAGTTTTTTTTCAATTGAATCATATAGCCTATAACCAAATTCATCAAGGCCATATCCAATGAAGATGCACTGTCTTGTCTTAGCATCTAACGTTGATCTCTCATCTTTTGGCACATGTACAAATGCTTTGCAACCAAACACCCTCAAATGGTCATCAGAAACCCTCTTTCTATACCAAACTTTGTTTCGAACATCACTTTTCGAAGCCACACTAGGAGATAGATTAATCGCATGTGCAAGCGGTCAATAAAACCTCGCCCCCTAAAAGGAGTTTTGCAATATTACTTCAAAAAGCAAATATCTAACTCTTTCCATCAAGGTCCTGTTCATCTTTTCTGTCAAACCATTAAGCTGAGGAGTCGCAAGAGAAGTCTTCTAGTGTCTAATACCTTGATGCTTGCAGTATTTGTGAAATAGTCCACAATATTCACCACCGTTATTAACAAGAATACATTTCAGTTTCTTTCCAGTTTCTCTCTCAGCTAAAGCCTGAAACTGCTTGAAGACACCTAACACTTGGTCTTTAGTCTTCAACACATAGGCCAAACTTTTCTTGAGTAATCATCAATAAAAGTGACATAGTAGAGTGCACCACCCAAAGTTTTTTTTCTTCATTGGACCACATAAATCATAGTGTACCAACTCAAGTAACTCTGTCTTTCTTGAAGGAGGATTAGACTTGAAGGAAACTTTATTTTGCTTTCCAGACAAATAGTGCTCACACTTTTCTAATTTAGTATTTTTGAAATCTTATGACAATTTCTTCTTGGCTGGAACATTAAGTCCTTTCTCACTGATGTGGCTAAGTCTCTTGTACTATAATGTTGAAAAATTATCGTCCTCAACTGCATTCACCATATTGGCACAAGTAAAAGTCATAGTCCAGTATAGACCACGATGTTTGTCACCACGAGCCACAACCAAGGAACCCTTAATGAGTTTTTATTTTCCTCCACCATTGGTACTAATATATCCTTCATCATCAATACATCAACAGAAATTAGGTGCAAACAAACATCAAGTGCATGTTTCATATTGTGTAAAACTAGTTTAGTTCCAACACTAATTTCTAAACAAATTATACCAACACCAACCACCTTAGATACAGTCTCATTTCCCATACTCAATGTTCCAGAATCATTAGGAGTATAGGAAGAGAAAAAAATCTTTCCTTGATGTCACATGAGATGTGGCACCAGTGTCCACAACCCAGCTTGACTCATCATAAGAAATATTTATCAGATCCACATCAAAAATGGTAACCAGATCTTCGGTGGCAACGATGGCTAGGTAATTTTCATTGCCATCTTCTTTATTTTCTTCTTTTTCTTTGTTTTCCCTCTTTAATTTCCAGCAAAACTTCTTTATGTGCCCTTTCATACTACAATAATAACACTCAATATTTTTAAGTTTGCCTATGGATTTGCTCCTGTTGTGTTCTCCATTCTGAGAACCATAATTTTTATTTGTCCTCCTAGGGTCAATCACTAGGACATCCAACGAAGAAGAACCTTGGTATTCTTCTCATCTCTTCATTCAAGACACTGCTCTTGGCGAAATCCATAGAGATCACACCATCCGGAGCAGAACTTGACAATAACATTCTAAATATTTCCTAAGAATCTGGTAGGGAACCAAGTAGAAGCAAGTCTTGAATTTCTTCATCAAATTTAATTGCCATAGGACATAACTGGTTCATGATCGCTTGAAAATTATTCAAGTGATCTATCAATGGAGAACCATCAATATATTTTAAACTCAATATCTACTTTATTAAGAATATTTTATTGTTCCCAATATTCCCTCCTATAGATATATGGTTCAACACATTATGTCTTTCAATGAAGCATGTGTTTCACTAGATATATGGTTCAACACATTATCATCAAATCACTATCTAATCAATCCACAGACCTATCTATGCAATAGATTTCACTCTTCATCTGTTTTATTTTTAGGCTTTACAGTGGTAAAGACTGTTTGATAGAAGTTCTTAACATAAAGTAAATATTCCATTTCCCCTTTCAAATGGCATAATTAGTGCCATTCAAAGTAACCATTCTGCTACTGTTAGCTTCTATTTTTTTCCAAAAAAAAATTATTTTCTCAAACTAATGCTCTGATACCAGCTTGTTAGAAAAAAATGAACAAACAAAAAAGTATATGGTCAAAAATAATAGAAAAAATATTAGAAAATAATGACACCAAAATTTTACGTCGGAACCCTTTTTAAATAAGAAAAAAATCATGGGTCAAGAGGAGTAATTGATATCACTATAATAAGAAATTTTACACCCTGTAAGCATGAGTACAATACTCAAAAAATCTTCTACACACACAAACGAAATACCCTCTTTTGATTTTTCACGTTACCAAAAAAATATTGTTCACACTTTATTTTTCTTCACAAACTATTTTTCTTATATAATCTATGATATGTCTCACAGAAAAATACTCAATCTATTTTTCTTCTCTCTGTGTTGGTGTGTATAATAAGAGAGCAGAAGCTCTCTATTTATAATGAAGAAATTGATCTCCACCTTTTCTCTTGGCCAACCAGAGAAAAAACTTGCTTTGCAATTTGCAATTGCAAATTGCTGACCAAATAATTGCTTTTTTTTTCCTGACAAGATGGATGCACCCATACAACAATTTGCTTTCTTGTTTGTTGACATTAATGGGTATGGACCCCATTATAATACACCTTCACGTTTTGCTAGGGATTGGCGCTTCAGAGATTTTTTTTTAGTTGTTCAATAGAGATAATTTAATAGTCATTGTAGTGTCTAACAGTACACATGAGAGTTGCAGTGTTCAAATGAAAATTGGAACCAACTTTAAGGGTTGTCTTTGTATTTGGCTTTTCATGGATGATAATTGCCCCTCGTTCTCTTCTCTATAGTATTGGGGGGATGATTAGACAGGACATGGTGAAACATAATCTCACCGAGAACATGACCTTAGATGGAAAGGAGTGAAGATCGCGAATTAGAGTAGCAGGCTAATTGGTTGGTACGATTAGGTGGATATCTGACCTTGGGGTATAGTAGGGTAGTAGGAGTAGTCATGTTTTATATCATGTGTTGTCATTACCTATCGCATATGTGTTAATTTTATCGTATTTATATATTGTTATGTGCTTTTCGTTATTAGTCGCCCTTTTTATTCCCTTTCTTTTCCTTTTTGTCATATCTAGTTTATTCTGCTTATGAGTTTTTGAGACGAG
>DF360834.1:0-35081 GCA_000787875.1 Solanum virginianum | reverse complement strand
TATTTATGGGAAAGGATATGCATGTGATAAGATGTTCAAATTGAATGTTAAAATGAATAAAACTTCTACTTCTGTTTATATGCTTTCTTTTACTAATTTTCGGCATGCTCGTTTGTGTCATATAAATGACCGATATGTTGAAATATGAGCAGTTTAAGATAAATCCCAATGGTTAAAAAGGATTTTGAAAAGTGTGAGACTTGTAGCTAAGCCAAAATCACTAAAAAGCTTCTTTTTCAAGTTGAAAGAAAAACTTATTTATTAGAATTAATTCACACTGGTATCTGTGAACTTGGAGGAATTTTAACTCGTGGAGAAAATAGATATTTTATCACTTTTATTGATAACTTTTCTAAGTTTATATATGTTTACTTAATGAAAAATAAAAGTAATGCTTTTGAGTATTTTAAAGTCTATCTCCATGAGGTTGAAAATCAGTTTGGAAGGAAAAAAAAGGTGATAGAGGGCGAGAATATGAATCAAGTGAGTTTAATTCTTTTGTTAGATCATTGAGAATAATTCATAAAACTATTCCTCCTTATTCGCCAACATCTAATGGTGGAGCGAAAAGAAAAATAGAACTTTGGTTGAATTAACTAATGTCATGCTTATTGAGTCAAGTGCACCTTTAAATTTTTGGGGTGAAGCTATTTTGACTGTTTGTTATGTGTTAAATCGTGTGCCTCATAAAAAATCCAAGTTAACACCTTTTGCATTGTGGAAAGAACACAAGCCAAATTTGGAATATCTAAGAGTTTGGGGTTGTTTAGCCTTTGTGAGGCTAATGGATCCCAAGATTACAAAGTTGGGTAAGAAAGTTACTACTTGTGCTTTTTTGGTGATGCTTCAAACAGTACAACCTACAGATTTTTTAATCTTGAAGATAATATTGTATTAGAATCAAGTGATACCATTTTTCATGAAAATAAATTTCCTTTTGATTCTAAAAATAGCGGGGGTCTAAGGACTAAACAAAATATTTTGGCACTACCTAGTTCTTCTTCTACTACTTTAAAAATAAAAAGAATTGATGACGATTTTGAGTTAAGAAGAAGTAAAAGAGCTAGAGTAGAACAAGATTTTGGTCCTGATTTTTATGTTTTTAATGTTGGAGATGACCCTCTCACCTTAAAAGAAGTTTTATCTTCACATGATACTATTTTCTGGAAAGAGGTTGTACATGATGAAACGGAATCACTAACTTCTAATAAAATATGGAAGTTAGTTGATTTACCACCGGATTGTAAAACAATTGGTTGTAAATGAGTCTTACGGAAAAAGTTAAAATCGGATGGAACTATTGATAAATATAAGGCTAGACTAGTTGTAAAAGGTTTTAATCAACTTGAAGGCCTAGAGGTTTTTGACACTTTTTATTCGATAACGAGAACTACATCCATTAGACTTTTAATTGTTATAGCTGCAAAGTTTGATTTGCAAATTCATCAAATGGATATAAAACCCGCTTTTTTAAATGGAGACCTAAATGAAGAGATTTATATGGAACAACTCGAAGGTTTTGTTGAAGCAGTTCAAGAAAGCATAGTGTGTAAACTTTCTAAATCCTTATATGGCTTGAAACAGGCACCAAAGTAATGGCATGAAAATTTTGATTCCTGCATGATTGAAAATGAGTTTAAAACAAATGAGTGTGATAAGTGCATATATCATAAGTATTGGAATAATTCACATGCTATTATTTGTCTATATGTTTATGATTTATTGATCTTTGGCTCTAATAAGAATGTTATTGATGAAGCGAAAAATATTCTTAGAAGCCATTTTGATATGAAAGATCTTGGTGAGACAAATTTTATTCTTGGAATAAAAATTACTAAAACATGTAATGGAATTTTCCTTAACCAGTCACATTATATTGAAAATTTTTTGAGAAAATATAACTTTCTTAATTGCAAGCATGTTGTGACTCCTTTTGATTCAAGTGTTCACTTGTTTCCTGTACAAAGTGAAAATGATGTGATAAATCAAAAGGAATATGTTAGCTTAATCGAAAGTTTGAGATATGTGTCTGATTGCAGTAGGCTTGATATTGCATATGCGGTAGGAGTACTTAGCAGGTTTACTAGCAAGCCAGGTAAAGAATATTGGCATGCTATAACGAGAGTTATGAGATATTTAATTGGAACAAAAAATTGTGGTTTGTTCTATACCAAATATCCTGCTGTACTTGAAGGCTTTTGTGATGCAGATTGGAATACTTTATCAGGTGATTCTTGTTCTATTACTGGTTATATTTTTACTTTGGTTGGTGGTGCTATTTGTTGGAAGTCTAAAAAGCAAACTATTATTGCTAACTCTACCATGGAGGCTGAATTAATTGTTTTGGCATCAGCTAGTGAGAAAGCAAATTGGTTGAGAGATTTATTATTTCAAATACCTTATTTTGAAAAATAAATTCCTCCTATTTTAATTCATTGTGATAGCACTGCTACAATTGGTAGAGTTCAAAACCGTTATTACAACGGTAAATTCGGACCTATAAGGAGGAAACACAGTAATGCAAGATCATATTTGACAACTGGTACCATTAATATTGATTATGTCAAATCTTGTGATAATCTTGCAGATTCTCTTACTAAGGCCTTAACAAGAGAGAAAGTCTGGAGCACATCGAGGGGGATGGGATTGAAGCCTATAAATTCCTGAGTTATATATGAGGAAACCAAACCTGAGAACTAGAAATCCTATAACTAGGTTCAATGGGAAGAACTAATCATAGGATGACTTGTTGTGAAGAATGCACTATTATTTATTCTCTCTCTATAGTGTGAGTGCATTATTTCCTGTAGTGAGTTGTGGAGGATGAGTTTAAAAAACTCTTAATGAAAAATTTGTAGTCCATATGGGTGGAGTGTAAATTATACAGGAACTCTCTTGACAAATTTCACCTATGTGAGTGTGTAAGTAGGTCGCTTTCTATGAGAACTGGGCTCATTCTCAAAGACACTCATGAAAACAGGATAGCACAAGGATGTAATATGCCGACTATAAGCTCATTACAACACCTTGATTATTATGTGTGAGTAGTAAAATTTTATTTCTCTTAAGCAATCATAGTTCAAGTCTAAGACCACTACAACTTTGGAATAAAAAGTTACTATTTTACTAAGTGGAGGTTCAATGCAGAGCACACCTTCATTATGCATAATAGTCTTCGTTCATTTGATATACTCTCTATAATATTAAAAAATGAGTGGGGGATTGTTGTTATATTTTTTAATATTATATTCTTTGGGCCCCACATGGGAATTGTCTTGTCAAAAAAGAAATTTTTATATATTTGTTCAAGAAATTTACTTTGTCAAAAATTGACGCTGCACAACCCACTGAATTTTTTTTTTCAAAAGTAGGCAACAAACAACTATTATTTTTACTTGTTAACAAATAAATTACTCACCTACCAAAATTACTCCTTTATAAAGGAGTAATTTGCTCCTCTTTCAGTAAAACAGAAAATAAAAAAAATAAAGAGGTACACTGCAAAATTAAAAATTAGTTTATAAAATATTTTGAGAGTTTTATTAGTTGAAAGGAGGTGTAATTTTTATTGTGGAGTTTAAGACTAAACTCTTGTCCAGAGTTGTTGAGTTACACATTTTTTTGTGAAAAAAGATTGTTGTATCCTGGAGGGGACAGATCAATGAGAATACTGCTGGACCAGTGAAAATATTTATATTTTGCTGCAATGAGCCTAAATCTCCTTAAAGAGAGCGAGATATCCGCGCCTCAGCCTAAAGAACTTTATTCTTTATTTTTATTTTTCAATTGTAGTTTTGTATTTCAAGAAAGAGGACCATGTTTTGTCTGTGGCAAGAGTGGACATACTGCTCGATTGGCCTACACCGCAGGCAAATGTTACCGAAGAACCATTTGTGGCGGTTATTATAGACATATTTATGGTTGAAAATGTTGATGGATGGCGCCAAAAATGTGGGCCTACACCGTACGCAAAATGTTATCGAAGAACCATTTGTATTGAAAATGTTGATGGATGGTGGGTTGATTATGGTGCAAACCGCCATGTCTGTTATGACAAAAACTGGAAAATATACTCCTTAAAATTGTTGGTTAAAATTACAATAATATTACAAAATTACAATTGAAAGAATAAAAATAAAGAATAAAATTCTTTAGGTTGAGGCGCGGATATCTCGCTCTCTTTAAGGAGATTCAAGCCCACTGCAGCAAAATATAAATATTTTCACTGGCCCACAAGTATTCTCATTGATCTGTCCCCTCTAGGATACAATAGCCTTTTTCATAAAAAAAAAATGTGTAATTCAACAACTCTGGACAAGAGTTAAGTCTTAAGCTCCACAATAAAAATTACACCTTCCTTCAACTAATAAAACTCTTAAAATATTTTATAAACTAAATTTTAATTTTGCAGTGTACCTCTCTGTTTTTTTATTATCCATTCTTCTGAAAGAGGAGCAAGTTACTCCTTTATATAGGAGTAATTTTAGTAGGTGAGCCATTCATTTGTCAAAAGTTAACAACTTTTGACAAGTAAAAATAAGAATTGTCCGCTGTCTACTTTTGAAAAAAATTTCAATGGGCTGTGCAGCCTCAACTTTTGACAAAGTGAATTTGTTGAACAAATATATGAACTCCCTTTTTTGACAAGGCAATTTTCATGTGGAGCCCAAGATATATAATATTAAAAAATGTAACAACAATTAGTAGTACTACTAGGAACTCTACTAAAGCATTTTTTGGCTCCCCTCCTACCTAATAGATGATGCACTTAAATTAAATTGGGAAATCCATCATTCACAAGGTGGCAAAAGTGATAGTTTTGACACATCACATGTTGCCTACTAACATAACGAAGCAAGGTACTTTACATTATATTTTTTATGTTTGTAATATTTTTGCTTGTTCATAATTTAGATCTTTGCAAACCTTCTGTTATGCTGTAAATATTCATCTTTTTTTGAATAAATAATAATTTTTTTTCTAGTCTATCTTTTTCTTTCTATGTTTTTTGTAATATTTGAGTCAAATATTAAGTTTATAATTTTTTCCTAATGATGCTACATCTTTGTATTGGGTGAAATTAGATAGAGCACATGACAATAGGAATTCATGATACGTGATGATGAGGAGCGGAGGGAGCAAGGCAATGACAAAATCGATATTTCCTAAAAGACATCCTCAATCACAAAAGAAAAAATTTCTACCAGGAATGAACAAATGATATACAATCATAGAGAAAAGGCATGTGTCCTAATAACATGGCTAAGTAGACAAAAAGGACAGATGCACAAATAGTGAAGTACGCATCGTTTATGCATGACAGAAATATTGATTGGCACCACTAATAGTAGTATCATGTGATCGATATCTGTTGATCTTAAATTTTAGTACTTTAGATCTAAGTGGACTTTTCTTATTGGTTGATATCCCATTCTTATAATCTATAAATAATTTGTTGATCTTAAATTTTAATACTTTAAATCTAAGTGAACTTTTCTTATTTGTTGATATCCCATTCTTATAATCTATAAATAATTTACTTAATCCATTTAAGGATATTCTAAGTTCTAAGAATACAACCACAACACTCTTATTCTTGAGCTTTCAAGTTTTCTTTATTTGATTAGTCTTTATCTTTTTAGCATTTTATTTACCCATGAGCGTTATTAGAGATAAGATCTACTTCTTCACATTCAGCTCTTTCAACAAGCAGCTTCATATGATTCTCTTTCTTACTTAATTTATTTGTTATTTAGACAACAAGCTTCATATGATTCTCTTTCTTAATTTATTTATTATTTCATTTACTGATCTCACAATATTCAATTGCTAATAATAGAATTTAATGAGTTAAATTAAGTAGCATTCTCTTAACTTCATACAAAATTTAATTGTATCATTTTTTCAATAAACAATATTGTTTCTTTCAAATTTTATATCTCCAAACTGCAATTTTGTTGTAAGCAATTCAGGAGTTATTTTAAAACAAAATAATGTTCAATTTTAGTTCAAAAGTCACAATAGGTAATTTTGCAGCCTTTACTCTATATCACCAAGGGGTGTGGTGAGATAGATATGATCCTTTATAGGTGAATTTATATATAAATTTTGGGTCATGGGAATCTATGGCCATCCGACTAAATTCGATATATTACTTGTATAATTCTTAAAGAATATATTAAATACTAGATAAAAGAACTTATGCTCAAAATGACACGTTGATTCATTGATTTAAAGGTTTTTTGTTAGCATGGAGGTTGGGGGTTCGATCCCAGCCAACAACACCATTTTGCCCCTTTTTTAAAAATAAAGTAATGGTGTACTTATGTTCTCAAAGTGAATGAAAAAATTCATGGTTGGAGGCGTTTCCCCCTTTATGAATTTGCACAATATGAATTTTGAATTTGTTAAATTAGTGATTTTCACATACAAACAAGTTATTAAAAAAAAAACCTACCTTGTAAATTAGAATCTTGCTAGTGTATATAGTTCTCTTAATATATACTTTACGGCTTATATTGAATCTTGTTATTATCTTATATATATAATGACGTATCTTAATAATAATATAGATTTTGCATGATGTTTTAACAATAAAGTATAAAACATTAATCGAACTATATGAATACTGAAAAAAATCTAAATTATTTGAAATAATTTTAAAAAATCTAATTTTAATTATATATAATAGAATGATTGAAAATTAATATGCTCTAAATTTTTTAAAGTAACCATTTGAACCAAATGATTAATTCGCTACCTACTACTCAAATATGCTTTTTATTTTTCTAGAAATTTAATCAAATATCTCAATTCTCTAAAGTGAGTATTTTTTTTTAAAAGAATTTAACTTTCCAAAAACTTGACCAAACAAGCTATGTATTAGCTTTTCTTATTTTGATCTCATACCAAATTGTGTGTGTGTATTATTAGAAAAGTCCAACCTTTTTATCTTAGCTTATAATTGGAGAAATGAATAAAAATTTTAAATTTCAAATTAAATACTACATGAAAGCCCCAAAGCTTTATACCATTTCAGCCAAACAAACACAAGAATGCCGAACGCCTAGGCCAATTCAAAATAGTATTTGCAGAGCGTGAATATAGTAATATATTTATTCACAATCGGTAACCGATCCAAATATCTTCACTTCTCATTTCGCCATGTTTGCGAAGAAGCTTTTCCAGAAAGCCACACAATATCATCATCATCATCATCAGGTGCGTTTTTGTCTTCAAGTGTTACTCAGTTGACTTATGATTCTTCAAACATGTTTTGACATTTTTAATTACTGATAATGATGCTCATTCCAGTAAGAATCGATTATTTAGGAATTAATTTTGATCGGAACCCTGCGAAATTTAAAAAATTGGCTTTGTTTTGCTAAAATTGGTAGTTTTTTGGCAACTGAGCTGTGAATCTGCGAGTATTTGATGAAATAAGTTGGTAAAAGATTTTTGATGATGCTCCAGTTTTATATCGGGAATTTTGTGGAATTGTTAGTTATGAACTATGCCAATTTGAGTTTCTATAAGGTTAGCTGGTCCCAACCCTTGATAAAGGACCGTCAAAGTAAAGATAGTGAAGTGAATGGATATAGATGATTTATATAGCTGGGTCAATTAGTTTGGGATTGAGTCTTAGCGGGGTTGTCAGTATGATTTAAATATTATTCCAATCTTCAAGAATTTCGAAAATTATCTTTGGAACAACTTATAGTGCGTTACTAACTGAAGAGCAATATATAGGGCATTGCTGATGCTAATTTGTTTGGTAAATTGAACCATTTTCTAAGATGAATGTAATCGGTGGAGTAATTCTTTTGTTTCTATTTTTTTTTTTTGTGTTTGTTCAGACAAATGGCAGAGGTTTGACAGCTAGTGACCTGAAAATTCGTGCTACTGTACATTATGGTATCCCGTCAACAGCATCTATTCTTGCAGTAGACTCCATTCAGCGCCTATTGGCCATTGGAACATTGTAAGTTAAAGTTTTGATCTTATGCACTTAATTTGGACGGAGGCCTGTCAGCTCAGCTGTTAAGTAAACTACAAATTCTGTTTTGGATGGTATGCCTTACTTCGCTGTGCACAAAAGTAACGAAATTGTTGCTCCTGGTATGCTTCTTTGAAAGCGTTGGATCGTTGAATCCTGATCGTTCCAGTTTCTGCAGTTCCGTTCAGCACTGAACTTCCCCCATTATAGGCATAGTACATAGGCGCTAGTATCACACAAATTTTTGGTTCAGTTGTGAGAAAATGCTTGGATAATTCAAATAGCTATGTGCGCAGCATGCGGATAGAAATATATTTTAAGACAGTCGTCAATAGCTTTTGGTAGAACTGGAAATTGCTGCTGTTAGGGTTCTTGAATTCGGTTGATGAAAATTTCTAGGTAAGATTGAAGAGGGTAGAGAAAAAGTTGCAGCTTTTCAAATTTTATCTTTGCCAAGGGATAGCTGGTGGATGCAATAGGCGTATAGCCACTGTTATTTGGCTGCAGACTGTTTGTGTTCATGTGACACCCTGCTCCCTTGTTTATTTAATGGTATTTTTACCAGCTCCCAGTACTCTTGTTTGACAATGTGATGACACCATACATCTGAGAATTTAAATCTACATGAAAAATATTATTAAGTACCGATACTTTTGATTTCAATATTATGACATAGTACATTTATTAAACATGTTCTACTCTTCCTATGCACATGTGCAAGTTTTTTCCTGTATTTCTGAAAATTTTAACCAAAGGTTTATCTTTGACTCTTGGGAAGCTAAACTGGACTAAAAATTTTGTGATGTCAGAAGTAAAAGTCAGGTATAGTGGTATTGACTTCTAATAATAGGAATTAAGATCTCATTTTCAACTCTAGGGTGAACTTGATGCCATACCTAATTTCTTGAGCTCAATTGATCCTTGAAGCAATAGTGTTCTGATTAAGAGGGTGAATCCTGCCAAATTATATTTTCTTGAAACTGTGATCCTGCCATATTATATTATTTTGGTTAATTAGGAAGGCAATTCCTCATCACTTATATTATTTCGATTAATTAGGAAGGCAATTCCTCATCACTTATATTATTTCGGTTAATTAGGAAGACAGTTCCTCATCACATTATTTCAAAATGTAAAGAACAAATGGCAACTTTCTGTTTAGATGTACAAATCAGTTAGGCACTGGTTGATAGGGGTCCGGGAAGGACTCCGTTGTGATAGTGTATTAATCTCAATCGGGAAGTTGTCTTAATTAAATGTATACAGAAGTAGCTAGGCATTTTCAATTTCTTTTCTCTTGTTCTTTTATTGTGATTGAAAAGGACTTCTGTTTAGGGGTGACAACAATCTATTTCAGATGGATTTAAAGAAAGGTGAAGGCTCGGGATGTAAATTTTTATCTTTCCATACTACCTTGCAGTTATGAACTATATAGATGGCTTGACGGCTCCATCTTGTTAACGTAGTATCCAATCATTTTTCAGGGATGGTAGGATAAAAGTGATTGGTGGGGACAATATTGAAGGTCTCTTGATTTCTCAAAAGCAGTTGCCGTACAAATATTTAGAGGTTTGGTTTTTGCACATGAATCATCCTATAGATTCTTAGATCGGTTCTAAAGTTTTCTAAGTGTATATTAATTGATATTGTTCTGAAGCATTTTGTAACACCTCACTTCTCTGATAATGGCTTGGATATTGGAAACTTGGGACCAGGTTTCTTTATCAGCAGATTAAGAGTTTCTGAAAGATATGGTCTTTAGAATTGATAGGTGTCAGGTTTATGAACAAAGTCAATAAAAAGCTGGATTGTTAATCAAAATTTTGCTCATATACTTTTGGTGACAATGTCCAATGATGACCTTTTCTGTTTTGAGTGTTAATTCCATGTCGTTACCTTGAATAAGAGGACATTAACTGAAATAGGCCTACATTTATGGTATATGATGCAATGCTAGGAATGGGTATTCACTTCATTCTATATTTTTTTCTTTTTTGGAAGTAAGTTTCATCCTCATGAAGGCTTCTCTCTTCTTGAGGCTTGGTGGGTGTTTGTTTGTCAAAGTAACTCTTAGCTTTTCTCTTTTTCTATTTTGGGTAGTGTTGGTCAGACATAGAAAGATTCTTTGTTGAAGCAAGCTAAACTTCACTATTATTTCTTCAGTTTAGCTTTTCTCTTTCTCTTTTGGGTGGTGTTGGTCAGACATAGAAAGGTTCTTTGTTGAAGCAAGCCAAACTTCACTATTATTTATTTCTTCAGTAATCTGGCTTGCTTTATTTTCCTATAACAGATCATGTCCAATCTCACACCTCGAAAATCAAAGTGTAGTATGATCTTAGAAATAATAAACCCAACAAAGGTTGGGGTCAATTCCACAAGGAGTACGCGTGTGTGGTGTGTCAAGGTGTCCAAGAGTGTGCAAATTTGAGAGTTTCTTAAATTTTCTTCGAATTAAAGAGTGAGTGAGTAGTTAATTCTGAAACTAGACTATTTTCTAAGCTAAGAATTTAATCGAACACTTGGAATGCAATAACAATGTTTTGTTCCAATTGAGAGGGGAACCAGGGTTGTAACCTCAATATGGCATAGCTAGTTCATGACCACAATTATTTTGCTAAAATACATAGTATTAATGAAAATGATCCAATTGATAATTACTTACAAGAATTTTCCAACTCTAACAATTAAGCCCCAAAACTTCTTCTAAACCCAAAGAAATATATAAAACCCGATTGATAGACCCAAGTAGGAATGTCCCTATTCCTAGTTTGATTCCGTTAATCCAGCACAATTAATTCCTCAATATACTCAATTCCTTGCTACTTGTTTAATAACCTAATTCAATTTCTACTCTTCCAAGCAAGAAGTGGATGTGTATGGCTTAATCTGGTGTTTGCAGCCACCACATTGACACAAAAAGATGTAAACAAGTAGATAATACTGCTTGGTTTCCAGTAGTTATTTGGTTTACCACTTAAGGTATCAGCACTAAGGCTTTCAACTTAAATGGTTTTAGCCAATATGTAGTTGACAGTCAAGGTTGTATAATTAACACTTAGGCTGTGCGAAGCCTTGTTTCCCTCTCTCCTTCACTTATTGAGTGGAAAATAGTCGTCGGCTATTCATAAGAGACTTGACAGAGTCCACATAACTTTGATTTCATGTATTTGGCTCAAAATGCCTCCCTTCATTTTGACCGTTTATGTCTAGCATGACCACTTGATGAAATCCGGATGGAGGTGGGGTAAACGGCTGATATCACTGGAATGATTCCTCTGGATAATAACTGATCATTGCCTTGGTACGCTATTGCCTTACCAACTAGCTAATTAAATATGAGTCCTCCTGCGGATTCTTCCTTTTGCTCCTCAACCTATGGGGCGCTCCAAGTAATAATAAGCAAGCTACCTAGTAGTCAATCACAGTTAATGCCATAAGAATCTACAACCCAGCTAATGGGTTTAGCTATTCACGCTAGAGAAAGAAAATATAAGATGAAAAAGGAATAGGACATAATTAAAGAGTAATTAGAAAAGAAAATTGATACTCTATGGTGGAATTCTTCAAAACCTTACAAAAGTAGCTATGGCTGCTCCTCTTCTTCCAAAGATCAAAACTACATAAGCAAATGACCTACAGACTATGTATTGTTGTCAAAAATTCGCGACAAAAATGCCATTTGCAGGTGCGATGTGTGGCCGCCAAATAAAGTGTGGACTACACTTTTCAGGATTTTTTTGCTTGTGAATTTTGTGCTGCCAGTGTATCAACATTTTCTGCTTCAATTTCTTTCCAAATTTTATGCCAAGAATCGGAGCATGCTTAAAAATGTGTTGGCACTTTTCTCCTCCTTGTCTTCTACATTACTTCCATACTTAGCCAAATTTTCACCATCTAAAATTTTTCCCGAGAGTGTGGCCTGCACTTAAAGTGCATTCACATTTTTCTTGGATTTTGGCTGCTCAATTTCTTTGGTTTCCAACTTCTCATTCCTCTGCCAGAAAATGCGGTCAACACAATAAAGTGTTGGCATACTTGTCCTTGCTCTTTCTCAAACTTCTTGCTTTCTTTTACCTTTTTTCAATCATTCTTGATCAAATCCTTGATTGATTGTCTTTCTTGAGTTCCAAATCCTTAAAGTCACCACCTTAAGTTAGTTTAGGTTATTAGATTATACTCAAAGACTCTTAAAACTCAAGAAAAAGGAAATCATAAGTTGGTAACACTGATAAACTGATGGTCTTCATTTCTTGCCCGTGGAGTAATTTCATGATTTCTTGAATCTATCTCTTTTACAATCTCAAGATATATGTCTAATCAGTTCTCTTTTATTTGTATTTGTGTGTGGCAGTTCCTTCAAAACCAGGGTTTTCTTGTCAGTATCACAAATGAAAATGATATTCAGGTATTAATCTTTACCATTAAGTTGGTCTTTTATGCCCTTAGTGCAGCATTCCCAAATGTTAATCAAAGATGGGAAACTTAAGATCATTTGTGTGCCGTAGTTTGTATTGTGTTTCTTGTTGGTTTTGGTGCAGCATTTTGAAATGTTAATCAAGATAGGAAACGTAACTTGATCTGGTGTGGTAGTTTGTATTGTATCAGTTCCTTGCCTTTTCTGTTGAGATATGTTTATGTATGACATTATAATCGAGGAACTCTTGCGTGAGCTTGGCCATGCTATGAACTTGCTAAGCAAGTGAATGACAGAAGTCTTGCTTTAGTTTGGAGAATATAGCTCTACCATAATATTATTTTGAAAATGGTCAAATTTGCCCCTCTACATGCCAAAAGGATCAATTTTACCCTAGGCCTCCCTTATACTTTGCGCACACAGATTCCCTCGCCGTGACCCATGTGAGAGGAAATGAGAATGCTGAGATGGGTGTGTGGGCATACGATGATATGAGTAGACATAGGATTAGTGGCCTCTGTGGTGGATAAGATGAGGGCAATGACGCTGGGTGGCTTGGGCATGTGAAGAGCAGATGCATGGATGCCCCAGTGAGGTGGGAGAGGTTGCCTATGGTGGGTATAGAAAGAGGTGGAGGTAGGCCGATGAAATATTAGAGCCAGGTGATTATACAAGAAATGTTGCTCCTTCGGCCTACCGAGGATATGACCCAAAATATGAGAAATAATAGGTCGAGGGGTAGGGTATAAGATTAGTTGGCAATTGAGCATTATGAAGTTCCCTTACTAGCACTATTATTATTACTCTCTTACTCGCTTATTCTTTGATTTTATCATTACTTGTTGCTTCCATTACTTTAATTAGCATATTATTTGTTGTCAATACTTTTTCCTTTTCCATCTCAAAAAAATTATTTGTTGTCGACACTTATTCATTTATTGTTTTTATGGCTTCTTCACTGTTGTATTTACTTTTCAAATATACTTTGGTATGCTGTACTTGAGTTGAGGGTCTTTGAAAAACCTCTCTACCTTCATGTTTGCATACACATTACCCTCCCTAAACCCCACTTGTGGAATTACACTGAGTTTGTTATAGTTGTTGTTGTTACCCATGTGGCTCAAATATATCCCTTCTCCATTAGGGCTGTCCAAGTTGCATACCCAATCTCATGTGGCACTATCATTTTGGTAAGGTGGACACCACATGGCATGCTACTTCACCCACCCCAACCCTTTATTTTACCCTTCCCCCTCCATTTGTTCTTCCACTAGCAACACCTCTTCCGTTTCCACCTTTCTGCTGCAGGTACTACTACTCATTAATAGCAAACCCTAAGGTTGAAATAGACGCAAATGTAATGAAAGTCCCAAGCATAAAGCACTTGAATAGAAAATGTTTTTTTTTTTGGGTGGTGGGGTGAATTGTTGGGGGGGGGGGGTAAGGTGCATGTCATGTAATGTGGTGTTCACTAAAATGACAGTAAGGACAAGGGGTATATTTGAGCTACTTGGGGTATGTTGTGTGCAAAGTATAATGGAGCATTAAACTGATCCTTCTCACCTTGTAGAGGGAGAAATTTGGCCATTTTCCCTATATTATAAATTGTGTTCCTAGGGTTGCACAGAAAAATGTGAAAAAACATTTATACATATAGAGTTATGATCTCACTGGAACTCGCTGGTAGCCTTTACTAATGAATAAACAAGAGAGCATGTAACAAATTAATGAGAGATCATTACTTCTAGTTATACCGTAAAAAGAATAATTGCTAGGAGATATAGCAACAGTTGTTTCTTGAAATGAGACTCTGGTGCAATGTGAAGGATGTGTACTTAGATTCTACATTGGATTTTGGTATTCTCTGCTTTACTGAAAGAGTCTTAATCCACTGTTTTCCTTTATTTTGATTACCCACTTGGTGCTATAACTAATGAAGTTAATTTCGCCCAAGAAAAGTAAGAAGCAAATGATGTATGTTGCAATCACACAGGGCAGAATTTCTACAATTTTGTGGTGAATTATGTGACTCATTTTTCATTCGTAAACCTGCTATATTTGTACCTCACTAGAGGCATCTGCAGAAACTTATGTTTCTATTTTTAATAGCTTGAAAGAAACTTGTGTTACTTGTCGTGTTAATTACGACGACTCAATTTTTTAATATCAAAACCTTCTCTTTTCATTACCTTGAGCATGTGCTTATCAGAGACATAATGTATGTTGAATGTGAAGTAAGGCCTGGCGGTTTAATGATGTTTTGTTGTATGAATTTTGAATGCCTAGTAATCACTGTTATAATTACTTCAATACCTAAAATTATAAGAAGACCATTTTCATGATTTCCAACTTTTTATGTTTTGTCTGAAAGCAAGTAGGCTTTGACTGATGAATGGTTGGCTTTAAGGGTGAATTCCTATTGAAAGCAAGGACTGTTTAAATGCCAATGAAGACGTCTTTGCAAACACCTCCTCCCCTGTCTCCTAAAGATGGAAAAAGCCCTAGAAGAAAAGTGAGGATAAAAATCTTTTGTTAAAGGTTGCACTGACTTGGCTTCCCAGAGGAGTGCTGTAACACTCGAGTTAGGAACTGTTTTGTGGTTCTGGGTTAGTAGGTGTGTAAGATTTCTCATTCTCTTTGTGCAGGTCTGGAATCTCAAAAGCAGATCTGTAGCTTGCGATTTGCAATGGGAATCAAATATAACTGCTTTTTCAGTTATCAATGGCTCTTCCTTCATGTATGAAATCGACGTGCATGCCAGAAAGTTATACAGTGTAAAGAGTTGAGAGTATTTTATGCTTATATTAAAATTGTTCTGTCATTATAGGTATGTTGGAGATGAATATGGAACAATCTCAGTTTTGAAGTTCCATGTTGAGAACGGAGAGCTACTGCAACTGCCATATCAGATCTTATGGAGTTCTCTTTCTGGTGCTTACTGTATAATCTTAGTGAAGAACTTTATCTGATTCATTAGTTTCTAGATTATGTTTGTTACCTATTCTTTGTCAAATGACTCTACAGCATCACTAACAACATTACAGCTACTGTTAAGTTAGTGATGCTGTAATGTTTGTTTCTCTGTTTTCTCTGTTTTCCCCTTGCCTATTACTGCTGCTGTGAAATGGCTCTTCATTAGCAGATGTTCTTTTTACTTGTAGAGTCTTTTTGAAATTTGAGCTATTTCTTCGCAGATGTTAAAACTTTGGTTTACAAGCATGAATGCCTCATTCATGTTTAGGGCAGGAAATTGACTAAAAAGAGCTGTGGGTTGCCATACCCAGATATGTCTTTCCATTTCCAAAGTCTAGGGATGCAAATCGCAGATAACTAGGCCTAGTTTGTGCAGTGCCAATAGATGGACCTGCCTCTTGGTTCAAAAGTAATTCACGTTCATTATACTTTGGTTAACCATTTATTTGCCAGCCACCTAGGAAAACTCTCCTTAGGTTTAGTATAATTTTGTGTCTAGTATTAGAGGTTATTCAATGAGTTTTTTGCTGGTACCATATGCACCTGTAATTAACAGAAGTACAGAACTATATCTTCTCCTTTATAGGGATTTCCCTCCTACATATCTTATTCTGACACAGCTAGATTTCTAGTACATTAGCTCTGGATCTTATTTCTTTTAATACAATCAACTTGAGTAACTTTGTTTCCCATCTTATATAGTTCAATCTATGTGGGATGTATGCCAGTGATTAGCTGCTCTAGAAAATTATGGCCACAGATGACAGTAGACTTTATTTTGAGAGTTTTGGATCTTTCTATCAGAATAAGGGGGTATTTGGATTGGCTTTTTTGTTTTTTTTAACGTATCTTATAAGCTAAAAGCCATAAGTTGGTCATATCCAACTTTTGGCTCTTAACTTATTTTGTACTTTTTCAACCTAAAACATAGTGCTTAAAAACATTTTTTGTCTTTCCCAAACACCTCCAAAATTTTTAAAAAAGCCAAAAGTTACTTAAAACTAAGTTGCTTGGACTCAGGTGTGGGTGTCCGATACGGGTGTGGATCTAGAGGTTGGATTCTCTATGATCTAAATTTTAAAATTTAGGGATACGGATCCATGTATGGATATGGGTGCAAGGATTTGGCTAAAAAATAATTCAAATATTTAAAAATAGAGTTGTAGAACTTAAATTATGAGATATTATGTGGAAAGCTTGTGGAGAAAATATTAGTCGAGAGGAGAATCCTGGAAGTAGATAACGGGAAAGGGAGTGACAATAGAAATTTATATATACGATACAAGGTATTCCATCTTCTCCAATTTCACCTTACTTTTGGTTTTGATTAAAGAAATCATTGGATATGTCCAAAATCTCTCCCTTGAATTTGGTCAAAGTTCCCAAAACTTATTGACCAAATTGGGTACAGATCCCACATTGACACCCTCACCACACCCACGTCGTGTTGACACGAGAATGGCACCAAAAATGAAGAGGCCGAGCAACTTTGACTTAAAACAAGCCAATCTAAACTACTAAGCGTCTTCACTGAACATATTTCATTTGTTAAGAGAATATTGAACTGGCTTGATTTAACTTCGTGATTACCTAACAGCCGTTGGTTCTTCTGTCAAAAAGGTTCTGCTTTTTTCAAATGCTCATGTGCTTAATATAGTTCAACAAACCTCTAAGGTTGCCTACTTTTGTATTATATTGCAGAAGCAGCTGGTTTTCCGTTTTCAGATCATCAACCAGTTGTTGGAATTCACCCGCAACCTTTTACTTCGGGAAATAGGCAAGTCATTGTTAGTGCTTAAAGTTTCTTCCTCAACCATCACAAACCTCATGTTAACTAAAATAAGCCCTGCCTCTCTGTTGATATGTTTCTTTTTATTTTTAATTATATCCTTGCAAGGTATATGTTCTGTTATTCAATGTTGGTTTTTGGCATACAAGTCGGAGAATCTTACATGTGAATGAAGCAAGAGAAACAAAGAAAGGCCCCCCTTGCTTGCAGATTTTTCTTCTAAGATACGTGACTCAGTTATGAGATGGCATTCAGTGGTTCTTTCGGGATTAAAAAAGTGGTTCTCATTGGATTAAAAAAGAATTGTTGTTGAGCAATTTCTACTAGTCCAAGCCCCACTCGAGGGATAATGCTGGGTTTGTTGCAGATTTTTCTTCTAAGATACGTGACTCAGTTATGAGATGGCATTCAGTGGTTATTTCGGGATTAAAAAAGTGGTTCTCATTGGATTAAAAAGAATTGTTGTTGAGCAATTTCTACTAGTCCAACCCCCACTCGAGGGATAATTCTGTGTTTGTTGCTGTTGTTGCAATTTCAACTAGTAATTACTGAATACCGTTACATTTTGGTCATAAGAAGCCTCAATATAGTAATGGTATAGATAAAGTGACATCTCCTCTCATTTACCATTTGGTTCAACTGTAGATGCCTTCTCCGGCCAAAGTCATTTTCTTGCAGTGTTTTGAGTTAAATCAAAAACCAAGAAACTTAGCATATTTCTATTAATCAATAGGAAGTGCCTGACTGCCTGGGAAATACTAAGCAAAATGGAATGGTGGAGGCATCATTTAGTGGTAAAAAGACTATTATTCCCCTTTACTGGTGGCAACTAACAAAATACAAATCTGTCAATTGCTGTATGGGGCTTTGTCTTTATGATTTTATTACTGCCGTGTGATTCCTTATAATTTTGCATATGTTTTTGCTTTATAAATTCCTGAACTGATGACACTTATTGCAGATTATTGATTGCATACGAGTGTGGTTTAATTATACTTTGGGATGTCATCGAAGCCCATGTTATCATTGTCAAAGGTGATAAAGATCTCCGTTTGAAGGATGGTGCTTTAAACTTTAAACAGAACAGAGATTCCAGCTTTCCTGATGATCTATTGCAGCACCAATTAGAGGAGAAAGAGATAACCACACTTTGCTGGGCATCCACTGACGGATCCATTCTCGCTGCTGGGTACATAGATGGAGATATTCTGCTTTGGAAAACATCAAAATCGACCGCAAGCAAAGGTCAGGAAGCTGGACCATTTGATAACGTTGTTAAGCTACAGCTGTCTTCTGTTGAAAAGAGGCTTCCAATTATTGTCTTACACTGGTGGGCAAACAGTAAATCCCGGAATACTAGTGATGGCCATCTCCTCATTTATGGCGGTGATGAAATAGGATCCGATGAAGTCATTACGGTAAGTTTTACACTAAATCACAGAAATATCCTCATTAACGGTAAGTTTTACACTTAGTCACAGAAATATTCTCATTATTGTTTTATCATTTTGCTATATGCTGAACACTAGCTAAGTAGACTTAATTTGTCATTTATATGATGTTTGTGCTTCAAATTATAAAATGTTGCATTTCTGGGTCAACATGAACTGCACTTTAGGCCAAATAAAACAGAAACTGAGCATTGAAATCTAAAAGACGGAACTTGCACTTCCTATGCATTTTGAGCATTTAAGTATTATGTTTGCTTGTTTATATCACTATTGTGAATATAATCTATTTGCTTGTTTATATACTATTGTGAATATAATGTACCATTTAAGTGGTTGGTAAATTCAAGTTATATCTTAGTGTGTGTATTTTTAGATTTCAAGGATGTTGGCTTTTGAAGTTTGAAATGATCTTGATTCGAAAAACATATTTAATATCTGATGACATCTACCATTATAGAGTTTTTGTGGTTAACTAAAATTGTTATTGTTGTAGCATTTTAGTGTGGTAGATTTGATTTGACATCTAAATAACATTTAAACTGATGCTTGACTCATTGAGCAATCGTTTGAAAGTCAACACATCTTATATTCAATTACAATCAAGTTTAAATGCTAAATTAGGTTAGGTTATCAGATACCCGCCTTTGGTCAGTTGGAATAATGAATATTCTATGCTAGTAGATGTGCACACATGTGCATAGTAAAAATTCACTGGCTGCTTCAAGAAATATTATTTCCCAAGAAACTTCATAATATTCTAGCGCTTTTTATTTTCCGTCTATTTGTGATTTACATGTTTGTGTATAGGAGAGCATACATGTCTAATTCAGAACCAGTGGTAAAATTCCTCACAGATTCAGTTCTCGCATTTCACCCCCCAGAGAAGGGAGAGAATTTGAACAACAGCTGTTTAGATTCTGTTATGCGTCATATTTTTTCCTGGGATATGGCATACCATCCTACTATCTACATTCTCAAACATAACCATATTTATGATAAAAGCTATTTTCTGGTGCTTCGCTGCTGCAGATCCTTACTCTTGAGTGGTCATCTGGAATGGAGACTTTGAAATGTGTTGGTCGTGTTGACCTCACTCTTAGTGGCTCATTTGCAGATACGATTTTATTACCAACTACCGGGGCAACAGCAAATGATGAAAAAGCTGTTTTATTTGTGTTGATGAGCCCTGGACAACTAAACCTTTTTGATTGTTCCACCTTGTCCGATTTGGTATCCAAAGAGGAGAAAAAAGTATCTCTATCAGCTAAGGATTTTCCTGTAGAATTGCCAACTGTTGATCCTTCCATGACAGTGACAAAACTTACCCAGTTGCATTCAGATGGAAACTTAATAGAGGTGATGCAGCCCCATTTCATTGTCTTCCCCTTTCTCTCTCTCTCTTTTATTTTTTGACCTCCAGAGTTATTTGATTTAGATAATTGTGGGTTTTTGTATTTTAACCAGACTCCTTTCTTCAAGAAGTTCTCCGCAGCAACATCATCTGGGGCTAGCAGATGGCCCTTGACTGGAGGGGTGTATAATCATACTTCTCGAGCTGAGACTAACAGGATCCAGAGAGTTTTTATAGCAGGTTATCAGGATGGATCTGTAAGGATGTGGGATGCCACTCATTCGGTCTTCCTTCTCCTTTGTGTCTTGGATAGAGAGGTTGACACAGCATTTAAAAGTTCCACGTCACTTTCATTAGTCGTGTTGATATGGAACTCTGACTTTACTCTTGTGATTTTCAGGTTAAAGGTGTAAATACAGTTATACCAAGTGCTTCAGTTTCAAAAATAGATTTCTGCTTCGAGACATTAAGATTGGCAGTTGGGGATGCAAGTGGTCTGGTGGGAAACACCTCCTTACATTTCGAATTTGGTGTTAATATATATTGACGCCTATATTAATTTCCTTTTACACGCAGGTGCGTCTTTATGATTTCAAACATAGTGATATGGGAATCTTCCACATTGTTACTGATACTAAAAGTGAAGGTAAATGTAACTGTTATTCCATTATCCAATGTCCTTGTCATAGACTGATGGCCTGCCTTAAGTATAGTATGCTTCCATAGGGTCACACAACTCCTTATCCAGACCACTGAACTTATATAAGATCTCCTGGTTAATAAACTACACCAATTTTTGGAAGTTTTCTGTGAAATGGATGGAAAAATATTACCCTCTGTCAGAAATAGACTGTGCTTTAAAATAGAGCATTAAAATTATTTGATATCAGGTAGGATGAATTCAACTTTTGAGGTGGAAGTTGATCTTAATTTCCGAACTGAAGTTTGTAAACTTCTAACTGAACTTGGGTTGGCACTTTGCCCAAAAATTTTAGTTTAGCATTTGATTGATAGTTTAGCTTTGAAATTGTTCCTCCATGTGCAGGTAGATGAGATACTGAGGATCCCATAAGAAGTTGCTATCAAAAGATCTCTAGTTAAATAGCTTCTGGGAATCATGTGTCTGATTTTTATTGAAGTAAATATTTCTTGGATGAATGTTTCCGAAGACACACCTTGTCTTATATGTTTGTACCAGCCATAGTGAATACATATTTGTCTAAGAGATTTTTACATCCTATATTCATTCGGGTGTTGATATATCCCCATTTGCCAATTTCTTCCTTCCTTACCTATTAAGTCCACTTTAAATACAAATTGTTAAAAAAATATATATACAAATGGTAAAAAAATCAAATTGCCTCCGTTGTTGGAATGTTTGAGTGAATCTTCAAAGTTGAATCTGAAAATTGTGATTGATTGTTAGTTGACAAACTTGATTTGTTATTGTGTTTGGAGCTCAAATCGTGTTTAAAGTACTATTTTTGTAAGTTTGGGTTGTTAAAATCAGATTAGAAAGGTAACTCACCATTGTTAAACTAGCTTGAAAAGTTGAATTTGATTTTTGTGAGAAATTTAGAGTTAATGTTGTTTAGACTTGTTGGAATTAGTTGAAGGAGTTCGTCTACAAATTTTGAAGCCATTTTGACTGGTTTTGAACACGAATTGCAACTGAAAATCACAGGAAAAGTTAGTCATTGTAGCTATTGATGTGCTATAAACTTTTATACAAGATAAATACATTTTTATACTGGGTAGATGCATTGTTTATATAGGTGTATAAATACTGTATAGTAATATAGCTACAACAGCATACCCTGTGTAATCCCACAAGTGGGTATGGGGAGGGTAGGATGTATGCAAACCTTACCACTACTTTGGTGTATAATGAGTGTAAGGGTGCTGTCATCAAAAAAATGTGTAAGGGTGTAAAACACTCTTGCAAAAAATGTTAGCGCTACTAGTATAAACTGAATAATATGACTACATGAGTGCCAAGCATTTTGTTTGCCTGTATATGTTTGAAACTTTCCCTTTGTAAAATTGTAGAATAGTGTGACGGCCCGAGTTCTAAGTCCATGAAAATAAGCTTTATTATTGTTTAGTCAGCAAATGTTGATTTTACCCCACATGTGGGTCTGGTGGACTTTCTGCTTTATTAATAAAGCAAGTTGAGACAGTGGAACATATTCTTAAACAGTTGCAACCTGCCTGGTCAAATGATAAATAAGGTTGTCCCTGATAATGTTTCTGTTCTCTTAGATGAACTTGATTATGACCACACACAATGTCTAACCACCTCTATGCATCCATTGAGCTGTCCACTGTTATAGCAAGCTACTTTGTGGCCAATGATTGAATCTATTGTGCAAGAAGTTTCTTTTACGGTTTTATCAGCATCTTTCCCTACATATTAAAATGAGTGATGGGGTATGCAGTATAAGGGTCAAACCATTTAGTTTCTACATTGATTCCAGACATATATTCCTTAAATATTTGTAAAATGTTACATACAACAACAATAACATACCAGTGTAGTTTCATAAGTGGAGTCTGGGGAGGGTTAAGTGTACACGGACCTTAACCCTATCTTTATGGGGTAGTGAGGATGTTTCTGATAGACAGAATGTACTTTGAATTTAAAAAAGCACTTAAAAATTGTTTCAAACCTTATAGTCAAAGAGTTGTTTGATGCTTCAAATAGTAATGTTCTTTGACAGAATGGGATAAGAGGAAATCATATATCATTTCCATGTTGAAATATTCCTGATTTACTTTGCATAATTGGAAATGAACTATTATCTGTGAACTCACTGGTGTATGCCTCTTCCTAGTTCATGAGTTGGCACAAGGTCAAGGACCTACTTGTAGAGCTGTTCTGCAGCTTCTCGATGTTCGAGTCCAAGCAATTGAGTTTGTAAATCATGGAGCCAGACTTGCAGTTGGATACGAAAATGCTAAGGTCAGAAACACTATCATTTTCTTAATGTTTTGTGATGAACTTATGGTGTCAGTTTTATTGTTGATTAATGTGGATACTTGTTCTCAAATGCCTCCACTTTCAGGTTGCAGTGCTTGATATAACTTCATTATCAGTATTGTTTTTATCAGACTTTGCATCTGTTGGTAGCTCGCCACGGGTGACTCTGATTGCAAAGAGATTTGTGCTTAGTGACCGTACTAGCAAAAGCCCAAAACAATCAGAGCTTCCAGAAAACTGTATGGAGGAACTCATGTTCATTTTAACTGAGGATGCAAAGATCTATGTAATTGATGGTGGTAATGGTAAAACATATGGTTCAGGGCCCGTGCATTTAAAGAAAGCGTCGACTGCAATTTCTATGTATGTCATAGGCAAGTACATATTTGTAGAGAAATCCAAAATTTATTGACATGTAAGTTGTACTCAGTTTTGTGTTGATTTCTTGCATTTCAGAAAACAACATCCCATTGTCTGATATAATAAGCAAGCAGCCAGAATCCAGCAAGGATGATGCAGCTAGTAATGAGCCTTCCCAGGAAATGACCTCTCGTGATCTAAGTGATATGGTTCCCTTTCTAGAAAATGACCCCTCCAGGAAACACTTTGAGGAGTCTTTTATCGTACTTTGCTGTAAAGATTCTATACGGACTTATGCTACAAAATCTGTAGTTCATGTGGGTATATTGTTTTATCATGTCTGCATTTATATTTCATTGGATGTTCTAATATAATTCAATTTGATTCTTCAAACTAGGGGGATAAGAAATCTGTTTGCAAAGTAAAGCTCGACAAACCTTGTTGTTGGACTACTACTTTTAAGAAAGAGGGGAAAGCATGTGCACTACTATTACTTTTTCAGACTGGAGATATTGAGATTAGGTAAGCTTCTTGTTTCCTAAATTTTCTGGGCAAGTACCATTCCAAAACTTTTAAAGACCTTAGTAATGCATTATTACTTGGAGCGGATACATTTGAGCCGAGGGTTTTTCGGAAATGGCCTCTCTATCTCCATGAGATAGTAGTAAGGTCTACATATACTCTGCCCTCTCCAGACCCCACTTTGTGGTATCTCACTGGGTATGTTGTTGTTATAGTAGTAATGCATAATCAGAATATTTTCCAGTATTTGGTTGCCTTATATTTTAAAAATGTTCTCCAAGAAAATAACCACATCAATCACACCTTGATCCTAAACTAGTTTTTGTCAAATGAAGAAAATTTGCTCATGTCATTTATGGATGGTCTTCATTGCTACTTTTTAAGTATCTCAATTTGTAGTCATTTTCCTTTACAATTATCGCAAATTGCACAACATATCACTTGCTTCAGCTAACACATAAACATTGTTGTAAGTTCTTAACACTGCGCCATTGCCAAAATATTATTTTTATGTCCTATCACCCATCTTCTGGAGATGGAGATTAAGATACAAGTTATTTGAGACATGCATTACTATCTTATATCCAGCCAAATGTTGGAAAATGACCTACAAATAGTTTTTCAAGGTAAGATTTTACAGAACATTTTTGTCCATACCAAATGCACCTTGAATGTACAAGTTTTCTGTATGTTATACAATTCCTTACTGTCAATTATGCAAGATTGCTTTGCTGCTTGTCCACAATAATATTATGGGAGAACCTTTTAATCATACTAAATGTACCTTGAATATCCAAGTATTCTGTGTGTTATACAATTCCTTACTGTCAATTATGCAAGATTGCTTTGCTGCATGACCATAATAATATTATGGAAGAACTGAGTGTCAAATTATTGCTAACATCTATGTATCTCCAGATCTCTGCCTGATCTAGAATTGATGGAGTGGACCTCTTTAATGTCAGTTTTAAGGTGGAATTTCAAGCCAAATATGGACAGGGCAATGAGTTCCACAGAGAATGGCCATATTGCTCTGGTAATCAGAGTTGCAGTGCATGCTATTAGCCTATCTCATAGCACTATTGTTTGCTTATTGAAATTTCAGCCTATTCTTTCATGGACGTCTTCTTATCATCTCTGTCTAACAAATACCAGGCTAATGGTTCTGAACTGGCTTTCTTGTCTCTATTAGCTAGTGAAAATGATTTCAGGTATATGATCAGTTAGTGCTACTTTTCCCTCAAATGAATAGCTTACTCATGAGCATCATAGATTGTTCAAAATTACTGATTCAACAATACAATTTCCAGAATCCCAGAATCTTTGCCGTCTCTTCATGATGAAGTGCTCGCAGCTGCAGCAGATGCTGCCATGAAATTCTCCACTCAGAAGAAGAAACAGGTCTGGTTGATAAAGATGTTTCCTTGCGGTCTATGTTTTGTAGTGGCTGAATTCTTATAGATGTTGCTGCAGGGTGGTGGCCCAAATATTTTAGGTACTCTAGTTAAAGGATTTAAAGTGGGAAAAATGAATCAAAATATGGATCTCAGTCAGATGTCGAAGTCAAACTTTAGCCATCTGGAAGGTGTTTTTATGAAGAAGCCACTCCACCTAGAACCGTCCCCAACTAAGGAAGTTGTAGAAGTGGAGCTCGATATAGGTAATATCCCTTCATATCTTACATTCTTACTTCATGAGTGACATTTTCTTTTCTGTTTGTCTATACTGGTTTATTTAGCATTTCCTTAGTTGATGTGCCCCTAATTGAAGTTTTACTTTTGATAGATGATATTGAAATTGATGAACCTGTTCCTATGGCTTCTACTTCATCTCATAGCACACAAAATATTAAAAGAGGTAACTTACATCAGCTCGATCATCTGCACTTTCAGATCCATAATATAACGAATATTTTCCCTGTATATATTGCAGGAACTGAAAGAGAAAAGTTGCTTGATTCTGAAGGTGATGATGCCAAGCCCAGACTTCGGACACGTGAAGAAATCATAGCAAAATATAGAAAAGCTGAGGTAGTCATATTTGTTGGTTTTACGACTTTTCATTCTGAATTATTTGTCCTTGTTGATATATTCAATCATCTTTATCTTTCAGGATGCATCATCAGCGGCTGGACAAGCAAGAGACAAGCTTCTAGAACGCCAAGAAAAACTTGAGGTAGGCTAATTAGTTTAAAATGGTGAGGATGTGCATGTACACGAAAATACATGAAAGAAATCCGTTCTTGTAACCAAAAAGAATTCAGAGTATAATAAACTAAAATCATTCGAGATTTCTTAAAAGTAGAGGAAGTGGGATAGATGGGTAGAGAAAAAATTGAATAGGAAGGCTGCTCTATTCAGAATCCAATGATAAATACTTTTGACAACTCATTCTTCTGTTTGCACTGCAACTTGGTCCCTGGTCCTTGTCTGGTTCTGCATTGTGTTCCTCTTCGTGGAATGCTCAACTTCTCGTTATACTGTATCCAGTCCTGGTGTGCCAAACCTTTGTTTCTTGTGGTTAATTGATACTGTATAAGTCAAGGACTTTTGTTCTTCGTGGCATCTGTTATTTTATCTCCTTCACCGTAGATTGAAAATGATGGGAATCCTTTCTAGAAAGAAGAGGCATAAGCATCGCCTCTCACCTCTGCTTATTGTGGTTAATTGATAACACTTAATAGTCTTTTTATATACTTTTGCAGAGAATTAGCCAAAGAACTGAAGAACTACGCAGTGGGGCTGAAGACTTCGCATCATTGGCAAATGAGCTTGTCAAGGTAATGGAAAATCGCAATCGAAAATGGTGGCAGATATGAAGATAGGCTTTGGGTTCTTCACCACCTTCCCTCTATAAAAGAAAATTCGTCATTTTTGCACCCAAGAAGTTGTCAGTGTTTGACATATATCCTGTATAGATGGGTATGGCTTTTCAAAACTTGGGGTTAAAGCAACTGACGAGAGTGAAGCTTAGTTTATTTGTGAAAAGCTTAGGTGGTTTATTGTTCGTGAAGGAATAATCTATCATATTTTTGTTCATTTCCAGTCTCTTTTGCTTGTCTGCAAAGGAGATTATGTGACAGATGACATATTTATTGTTTGTGAAGGGAGTAAAAGCCTTTCAAAACAGATACAAAAAATAAGACTACCAATTATAACGTGTAACTAGAGGTGTCAAATGGACGGGTTGGACTGAAATTGGTAGGCTAAAATGGGTTGTATTAAATATCGAATTAGGTCTTGACTCGCCTAAATGTACTTTGAGCTCAACTGGATTAAATTCGGTTTGGGTCATGACTTGCCCAATTTAACCCGCTTAATTTAAGACTAGCATTGAACATACAAAACAAATGATATATTGAGTTAAAGTGAGAATCTTATTGGGTTCAATTCAGAATTATTTTATAATAAGTTAAATTGTATTGAGCTGAAAATTAATTTAATTTTAAATCATACTGAACCCAACTCATAAAATTATGGTGGTCGCTTATTTTGCCACCTCTATATGTAACGTTTATAAGATGTTTTGAGATAGAGTAACTAACTGGTTATCCCCGATGAAACCATGAGCATTTTCCTTTGTAAAACTCGACCTTAGCTTCTTACTGTCGATTCGTTTGAATATAACGGAACCACCTTTACAGTGTCCAGTATGGTTTCAGATCCACAACACTTGTACAATTGAAACAGATATTATTCTACTGGAAAGAGTGCTTTTTCAGTTGGTTATGGCTGTTGCCCAGAGACTTGGTGGTAAATAGTTGGAAAAAAGAAAAAAAATTCACCCGGCACATGTTACACATGGAACTGGCATGTAAATTGCACTGATATACCATTAGCTACTGTTACCAAGGTCCTGATCATTTCAAAGATGAGATGAAAGGGATGATGAATGTTAGGCTGCGTCTAAATTCAGGGCGTCTAATGACTATTCAACATATTATTTTTTCAAGCTACAACTAGATAATGTTTGCATAGTAGGAGAAAGTGTTCCTACACTAAAAAAATCAAATGTCACAAATTTTTTATTGATACCATGTAACCAGCACCCAGAATGTTTCTGCCAAGTCCATTTGCAGCTAAACTTTTAATTGCATGTATGTCTATCACTGTTGTAAGAAGGCGACATAAAGTCTAAATTAATGTGGAACCATTCATCTTGTGAAATCTCCACATCTACGACCAGGAAGATGCACCAAGGCCATCCACTACACGTGAGTTGGTAATCCTTCTGGCAACTAGATCTTTCAGCTCAAGTTCACTGGGAAACCTGTTCTCTTTCAGTTTAGAGAAAACCTGTCATACAAATGAAAATTCAACAGTAAGAAGAGACACAAGAATGTACAGCAAACTACTTGCTATGAATTGAATAAAGAAATTCAGTACACAGCAAGTGTTGCTGAGAAGGAACACAAGCAACATACTAAATTTTGTCCTGTTAACTAGATACACAGCTGAATTCAAAACTCAGATTACTCAAAAGACAAGAAATGTAAATGGACGCAATCTTGATTCACATTCTCATGTCTTATAAGTTGACATATCTACGCAATCAATAAAAACTTCATATCACATGCTACAGGGGCTACAAAGATCTAAGTGAATCATGGTACTTCAAAAGTTAGCTACACTTGACCTCCTCCGTATAAAGGCATTGCTCAAAGATGATTCTCACAAAATTTAAAAGAAACATTTTATATGTATGAAGAGGGAGTAGAAGTATAACATGCCAACGACACCCTCGGTCCAAAAATGAACTACAATTTGCCTTAAGCCAATCTTCCCCTCTATGAGCAGGTCAAAGAGAATGATAGGTGTTCAGAGAGTTAAAAGGTTAATTTTTTATATTCATGGTTGCATAGAAGATGAGTCAGAGTAATGTTCGACTTCATTTTCTTTCCTGAAAAGAGCAAATAGGTTTAACATAGTAAAGATTAACACCACCTATCTGATAGTAGATGCCTGATAGTGCATCACAGATATCTCAAATAATCAAACAGTCTTTGATATCTATCTAGTCTCTCTAGGAAAGACGGTTTCCAGAATTTTCTTCTCATAAGACAGATTGTTTTAGACATAAAAAAGGCACAGAATGATAATCATTTCCTGAAGTTTTTAACCTCAAGGAAAAGATTATTAAAAAAAGAAAAAGATAAGCATAGAAAGATTTAAAAATACATACCAGTTCACCATTACAATACACTTCAAAAGCACCAGAACTTTGCAGCATGGACTGAAAGAAATTTCCCAGGAGCCAAGTGGTTGCCATAGTCCCAAATCTGTTTGCACGCAACTGATAAAACCATGGAGGTGGTACAGCATATCCCAACCTAGGAAATATCTGTTCACCAGCCATTACAAGGCCAATGACACCAAATTGGACAATGGGTACTACTTTGCCCAACAAACGTTTTGGAAGTGGAGGAGGATAGTTAGCGAGGACGACATGGATACCAGGAAACTGATTATCCAACATGTTTTTCATTGTCACAGCTGTCCCTCTGCCAAGAAACAAGAAACTTAAATGCAGTTTGATATGGTAAGACCGCAGCACAAACAGTTGTACAGACTGGATAACCAAATGAACAAAGTAATGGGAAGTTAAATAAAAATCACTTTTCAATATAACGCTGCTGTGCATATCTTTTCTTATCCATACAAAGGAACCACATTCATGATTAAAATCTTCATCCACCAAACATATCAAGCATGCACTTCTATGGATCCTGTATATATTGGCATATATGGGAAAGGTTTTTGCATCTGAACGGGGATCCAACAAATCATACAAAAGGAAGTTGTACAACATTTTCTCTACCAATCAAGTGAGAAGGTTATTGGGCATTCTAAGAGACCTAAACAGTAAGAGTTCCCAACATTCTCCTTTAGTATTGAGACCTCTTTTGCATCGTGCAACTAAGAATCTTACACCACTTAGAATGATGTTAAACACTCAATCAGATGAATTCAAATCATGTTGGAGAGCCAAGAAATTATGTTCCTCAAATCTCAAAATTCTTGGCAGTACCATATATTTACTTGTTGATACAGCCAACCCATCTAGTTTGGGACTGAAGCCCAGTTGATTAACTAAAACTTAAAAATATCCATTTGCCATATTTAATGAGATTTTTACACAAACATCTATGATTTATTTTAGGCTACAAGCTCCAAAAGACTTTCTTTTTTCCTTATACTTGATGCCCAGTCAAATTACCATCATATAAATTGGGACCGAGAGAGTAGTAACACGGAAGCTATTGTAAAACAATATACTAAGTCTGAAAATTTCCATTAATTAAGCAAAAACCAATAGAAAGAAACAAAACCTGTAAGAACAAGAAGAGCAGAAATCAATGCTGACGGTATTACCAATACCAACTGCACCAATACCACCAGTTTTCTGCAAGTCAAACACCAAGAAACATATAAAAAAAGATACCCTTTTATTGAAAAGACATAAGAAACATTGAGCGAGGCTCACTACCTGAGTAGGGAATTCAAGAGTCTGAGGTTGTTGGATCACATGGGGCGGCTGGTGGTGGTGATGATGGTGGTGATCGGAAGTGGGGTTTTGAGGGGGAGGAGTAAATAGTTGGAAGAGATCGGAGATGAACAAGAAAATGGGTAAACCTACCAGAAGAAGCTGAGTTCGATCCATTATCGCCAAATTCACACAGAGAGAGGGGCGGGGGAAAATGGGGAACTTTTTCTTCTTTCTTCCTTTGAGACGAGGGTAAGGGTGTTAAAATCAAACCCGTTCGAGTTTGGGCGAATAATTGATTCATTTATTTATGAAAAAATTAAGGTTCACAATAAATATATAAGTATTGTTTATGGGCGGAAACAAACATATATCAATTAACTAGTTAAAGAGGAATTTTCGCATATAATTACTAAAAAAATATCTTAATTATGTTCTATATCTATAATTTTGATTAATATATTTTGTAACTATAATTACAATATTATTTGTATATGTCGTGCAACATTTGTATATGTTTGTATAATTCGTTATACAATTTGCAGTTTTTGTATATCATTTATATATTTTGCTATGCAATTTGTCCATAATATTTGTATAATCCACAGTGTTTATATATTTTGCTATACAATTTGATTCAGACATAATGTTTGTATTAAATGCACAAATTATGCAAAACTCAAACTATAATTACAACTAAATATTTTAATGCGAACCATAATTAATTAAAAGTATAGCTATGTTAACTAATGGTAAAATAACATAATTAGGCAAACATATGAAATGTATTTACATTATATAATTATAGTTTGAAAAAATTACAATTTATAGTTATAGTTAGGTTTTTGTTGCTATTTTTTCTCTCCTCTCTTCCTTTCTCTTGCATCTCTCCTCTCTCTCTGCATTTTTTTGCAGATATACAATTATAAATGTATACTAGCTGCATATATACAATTATTTTGACAGATATATATAGTCAATTCGAACATATATACATATACAATTTAACTCTCTCTATTTTCGCTCGCCTCTCTCCTCCCTCTCTCGATCTTGCTCGTCTCTCTCTTCCCTTTCCCAATCTCACTTGCCAGATATACAAATATATATGTATATTAATTACACATATACAATTATTTGACAGATATACACATATAATTTGATAAATATACATATACATTTTGTCTCTCTTCTCCCTCTCTCGCCTCTCTCCTCCCCTCCAGTACATATAGCCGAGGTTATTTGTGTAATTATGTAAAATATAGCTATTGACCATATTAAATTTTAAGTCTGGGCTATTTATGAAAATTCTCCTAAATAAAACTTAATAAAAGTTAAATTAAATTGAATCTTGATCTGTTTTACAATTCATTATTCAATCCTTATAGATTCTAAGTAACTTTGAATTGGATTAAATCTCAATTCATTATAATTTGCTTAAATTTAATTTAAGATCTAGTCCATTCAATTGTCATCCCTAGATGAAGGTAATATTGTTATGAGCAAATAACAAAAATGACCTTTTTATATTTGATGCTAGGTTCAAAATTCTACCTCAAGCAGGCATTTATAAATTTGGTCCTTTTAAGTTTATTAAAAGTAAATACTTTATCAAATATTTAATGAACTCTGTTTGTTAGATTTGACAGGACTTATAAAGCAAATAAATTAGCGAAAACTCTTCTTGATGTGTATGGTTAATTTTTTTAAAAAATTATTTCAGTCAAATCCAATGAACATAAATTATTATATATTGGGAAAAAATATTCATATACATTTTAAGAGCCTATATTACATGAATGTGTTAATAAAATTGATTTACCACCAAGTATCACTATTTTTTTTTTAACAAAAGTGTACATATATGGATCAAATCCCAAAAAAATAAAAACAAAAGGAAAACATGTGACCAGTAAATATGTACGAGTAATGGATATTGTCGGCATAGTGTACTTGTCTAGAGGAAAGGGGGAAAATTGCAATAATATTAAGCAATCGACAACTGCATTAAATTGGATCTCTATTTTATCTCTCCTTCATTTAATACTTGTAATCATCGTGGAAATACATTGGGATATACTTTACAATTTTTTCAAATGTAATAATCAATGACATTTGGTAAATATTTGGTGACAAACTTTGATTTCTTTGTTTGTAATATCAACCAAACCTTGAAACCCACTTGTCATATTAAAAATGACACATTCAACTTTGTAATCAACATATCTACTTGCATTGTTTATTACATTTTTAAAAACTATTGGTAAAGAATAACACTAAGTAAAATTAAATTTAACACCAAATCTTAACCAAAAAATTGACCCTATATATAATAACTTTACCAAATAGCCAATCAAATCGGAAAATTAATTTTTTCACCAAACACTCACCAACATCAATGACAAGATATATATTGTTATCAACGTTTTTCACCTACATTGCTACTAATTCCATAAAAAATAAATCGACATTGCGACCAACATTCATAAAAAAGACTAACAATATATATATTAGTTTCAACAATTTTACCAACACTATTAACAATCAAATAATAAAATACAAAATTTGCCGCCATATATTCATCAAAGAAGTAAACAACAAATATATATTGTTATCAACGATTATACCAACACTATTACCAGTAAAAAAATCAACATTGCCACCAAACATTCAACAAAAAACTAACAAGACATATTGCTAGGAGCCGTAATTAGGGTATGAAAAAACTCTTGTTTATTATGTATGATTAAGAGTATATTTATACAAGAGTGAGATGTGCTCAAGCCTCAGGAAAATAGGAAAAAGAATATACAGTTACCATATTAACCTAGTTGTCATATTAACCTTAACACCCCCCTCAAGTTGGAGCATGTGGATCACAAATGCCCAACTTGCCAAGGAGATAATGAAACTGGCGGGTTCCTAAAGACTTGGTAAAGATATCCACGAGCTACTCGGTGGTAGGCACATGAAACGTGCAAATAGTCCGATCGCGGACCGCATCCCGAACATAGTGACAATCTACTTCAATATGCTTGGTATGTTCATGAAAAATCAGATTTTGAGCAATGTGAAGAGCGGATTGACTATCACAAAACAGTTGCATGGATTGAGAGTGAGAGACCCCAAGATCAAGAAGAAGGGCTTTAAGCCATTTAAGTTCAGAAGTAGCGGAGGCCATGGACCTGTATTCGGCCTCAGCCGAAGAGCGAGAAACCGTGTGTTGCTTTTTGGTTTTCCAAGAGATAGGGGAGCCACCAAGAAACACGAGCCAGCCCGTGAGAGTTCGCCATGTCAACGGACAACTAGCCAAATCGAAGTCACACCAGGCCGAGAGGGACAACTCATACTGAGAGCGAAGCAGAATACCTTGGCCCGAAGAACCTTTGAGATAACGAACAACCCCGAGAGCAGCGGTCCAATGGGTGGTGCGTGAAACATGCATGAATTGAGCAAGAGTGTGAACTGCATAAGTCAAATCAGGCCTAGTGAAAGATAAATAGATAAGTTGGCCGACTAAATGCCGATAAGTTTCTGGATCTGGAAGAGGATCCCCATCGACCAATGCGAGAGAATGATTCGGCGGAAGGGGCACGTTGGCCGATTTGGCTCCAAAGAGGCCGGCATCAGCAACAATGTCCAGCGCATATTTGCGTTGGCTGAGAAAAATACCATCAGCACTCCGAGCCACCTCTACGCCCAAGAAATATTTTAGAATCAATACCTGGGTGCTTGACGGAGCCTGTACAGGGACTTTTTGAGACGACAAACAAGACCCTGGGAATGAGAAGTGAACCCAGGTGGTAATTTCATATATACCTCTTCATCAAGGTCACCGTGTAGAAAAGCATTGTGTACATTCATCTGATGGAGCTCTTAATTCCTGGCGGCAGCAACCGCTAGGAATACACGTATCGTCACTATTTTAGCAACCGAGGCAAAAGTTTCATCATAATCTAGTCCATCAACCTAATGATTGCCCAAGATAACAAGGTGTGCCTTGAGGCGCTCAACACTCCCATTAGAATGATATTTAATCTTGTACACCTATTTGCAACCGAGAGCTCTTTTATTAGGTGGTAGTGCAGATAAAACCCATGTGGCATTATCCTCTAAAACACGTATTTTTTTAGTCATAACCTCTCGCCAGCCAGGATCTTGCATGGCCTCGGTAAATGAGCGAGGTTCAACTCCGACATGAACTGCAGCTATAAAAGCACGATGGCGTGTAGAAAATTTTTCAAACGTAATAAAATGTGCTAGAGAGTAAGGAGCACCTGGGAAAGCTGACGGAGATGGAAAGACCGAGATGAGACTCATACTACTCGTTGCATGGGAAACAAAGTCGCAAAGTAATACCGAAGGCCGTTTCTCCCGAAGACCCCGGCTGAGGACCTGATTAGTAGCAGCAGACCCCCCGTCCATTATGGAACCATGCCTAGTCCCAGTACTTTGCTCAGCGGCAGAATGCACCACGCCATTGTCATCTACTGGAGTATCAACAGTGCTGTCAGGAATAATAGGAGGTGCGGTCGAAGCATCCCCCCTTGGAACATTCCCCCTCTTGAGCAATCAACTGTTCATCATCAATATCGTCATCAAACCCAACAGTAACAGGAGGATAAAGGGGAGCAGTATCCTCGGTGAAAGCTTCGACAAACGAAAATTCGTGTTCATGGAACGTCACACCCTAAACACGAAAAATTCTTCGACGTCCAAATTAAAAAGTTTTCAGCCTTTCTGTCCATTGGGATAGCCAACAAAA
>DF360835.1:37496-49598 GCA_000787875.1 Solanum virginianum | reverse complement strand
AGTTTTACATATTCGGTATGTATTTCATACTGACCCCCTTTCTTCGGGGGCTGCGTTGTCATTTTGGATATACACTTGCCCTTGTACTTTTATTCAGCTATTCCTCAGTTCGTATTCTGTTCATTTTGGAAAAGTAAGTACTTTGATACATTTTAGGCATGCTTTTAGCTGTTGTACTGTTACTCTGTTGGTTATCCTGATACATGTATATATATATACTCCGTACCCTGAGATAATGTGGAGGTATGTTTGCTCTTTGTATTTTCGTTTTGGTTCTGCAGATTTGGATGCATATGAGAGAGATCCTCCAGCTTAGGATTCTGATTGCTGCTTAATGTTCTCCCTTGCTTCGGAGCAGAGTCTGGGTATATGTACTTGTTTTACTATTTTGTGTTCTGTACATTTGAGGGTATGATGGGGCCCTGTCCCGTCCTTTGATTCAGTTTGTTTGTATAGAGGTCTGTGGATGCCTGTGAGTGTGGGATATGTCCGTTTGTATAGTATGTACTTATGTTATGTATGTTGGGCGGTTTAACCGCAGCTTGTGACCTTGTTGGCCTGCGTATATTTATATATATTGGTACTGTTTGCTGGGTGTTCTGTATGCAGGTTTTAGTTAGTTAAGAAAATAGAGGAAACTCTACCGAAAATTTCCAAAAATAAGTTGTCGTAGTTAGAGTCTAGGTTAGCGATGGTGTCTGAGTGCCCCAATCGGGTACTAGTCACGACCCATAGGTTGGGTCGTGACACTATGCTACTCTTGCTTTCGTTATCTCTTTATGTTGAATATTTGGTACCATGAGGGTGAGCTCGGAAAGTGTCTTAGCCCCCGCCCAATCTATGCTAGAGGCGTTGTTAGAACAATTGGTGTCATTATGCTATGATCTTAACTCTTGAATATTTTATTATTATCCAAGACTTCCCTCAGTCCCGTTTCCCTTCTTTATGTGCCTTGTTGATATTTTGTTTCTGCGACCAAGGATGTGTGATTGATATGCTAAAAGGCTTGTTTGGGGTATCTTCGGGTCCTTATTTGCCATGTCACGTCTACGCCCTAGGATTGGGTCGTGACAGAAACTCATACTCAAACAAGCAATGGGCGGAGCAATACACCTAACACTATATAACCATAACCCAACTACCATGCAATCTAGAAAAATGATCAACATTCCCACTGACAAGCATAGCCAGGAAGTCGAACAACACAATCTCAATTGACTAACAATCGTAACAAGTCCCCACAGCAGAGTGGCCAGTAGCTCAGCTGATAACGCAAAAATATCTGATATAACAATAGAAAGCGCAACTATACCTCCAAGCATAACATCCATCTCACAATCCATTCAGCCAAAAATCAAGAGAATTGTATATCAATAAATCATCACAGCAGAATCATGACCATAGAGGCACAAAGTGTAGCTAGGTCTATGACTGACAGCTAGCCACTCAAATACTATACACGTTAGTATCAGATTGCCCACTCCAATAAGCAAGCATCAAAACGGTCATACGTATAAATCATATGGTTTGGTTTAATTTATTCACTAACCAGGTATACTCGTAACAAAGATGACAACTACTCAGAATCCCATTAGGTACATATACTCATCAACATCAAAATCCAACAAGGCAAACAAATAGGTAAATAATCAAATATAGATATCTGAAAGGTATTAATGCTCAGTCTAGGGTTTAGAAAAAGCCTAGCCTACATAGCATCTAATGTCTCTTGCTCCGATTCAATCCAGCAAAGATTTTCCCCTTTGAATCACTTTCTGATGTTGCTGAAGCATTAAAACATTGTCACAAGATCGTTACGACTGATTTGGCTGTAAAATTTCAGGAATTGGGTAAAATTACATCAATTACGACTAAAATGGGGAAAATCAGGGTCCATGCTCAAAATGCCAAACCAATCCATGTAAAATAATCCACACATCCCCTTGAGTCCATAGATAGAAATTTGGCCCAAATCGGACCCCAGAAGACAAGGAAAAGGCCTAAAAATGAAGTTAAAACTTTTATCGGGAAGCATTCTTTTCAAAACTTTCTCGGCCAAAATTCTCAAAAACCAAATAAAACAAGTGAACACCCAGCATACTACAGTTTTCCTCTCGAAACATAGAATGATTTAGACACAAAATTCACCTAATTCTGTTAGAAAATGACCGAGATATTGCAATATAAATTTTTTACTCATTCTCGATATATTATCATTGAAAAAGTAAAGATTTACCTTGAAATACGTGTCAAAATCCAAATTTGACTTCACTAAGACATTTTTTGTGAAAAATTGAGTCACATAGTCTTTTGAATCACTCAAATAAGATGAAAAACAAGCTCAAAATCGCGGTATAAAATTGATAGAGGTATGTGTTTAATTACCTAGAAACATCTATATATATATATATGCATAGCTGCACTATTGACAGGTCACTGCCATGTGGCAGCGCCAGGTCATGACACATGGCATCACAACTGCATGCCATGTCATCCATTCCTCATTAACCTTTCAATCTCTTTCTCGTTGTTTCGAGCTTGTTGGACTGGCAAAGGAACTATATAACTCTATAGATTTCGACATTTTGAATCTAACGGTGCAATCAAAATTTTCAACAGAGCTTTGTACGATAAAGTGAGTGTCCCACTTCTTTATATATAACTTTTGACAAAAAGCCCCTCGGGGGTCAAATCACATTCAGAAGTCCTTGGTATCAAGTGAAGGGTCGACAAGACTAAGATTGACATTCTGGACCTAATCGCGCTATCAAATTTCTCATCCGGGACATGGTTCCTAAGAGTATTGACTGGATCAACTATTAATCAATTTCGGCGACCAAATTTGTAATACATGATATAATTGCACCGGGCATGCTCCTATCCTAATTCAACCATTCTGGAGTTAATGTAATCCTCATTATATCATTTCGAGGTTATTTACTAGGACTTCACTTAAAAACTCATTTTACCGATATAACTTTTTAGTTAACTCAAATATCCACAAAACTCCCAAATAACCTGACCAATAATCACCCTAATAGTTCTGAGGTCACTCTACACATGCTTGTTTGGCTCTATTGACTTGTGAAATGGGAGAAATTTGGCCAAAAGGGCCTAAAAGGGGAAAAACAGTGTCCACTTCTAAAACCCCAAATAAAAATCCTGAAAATGACCCATATGACCTCCTAGGTCTACAACCAAAAATTTGGCCTCAAATGGGCCCCAGATGGTCGAGAAAATGCCCAAGAATTATGTTGAAAACCTTGTCGAGAAAACATTTCTTTCAAAACTTTTCCCATCAGAATTCTTAAAAAGCAGAAAATTACAGCTAACACCTAGCTTATCACAGCGTTTCCCTCGGAACGTAAAATAGTTTAGGCTCAATTTTCAGTTCATTCTGACAAGAACCGATTACAAATTCAACTTTACAAAGTTTTCACCAAATTCGAGAAGGAACACAATTAAAATAAGGAATTCACCTCAAATTTCACCAAATCCCAATTCTGACTTCACTAGGACATTCCCTGTGGAATTTCAAGTCACGTGGACCTTTGATTCACCAAAATCAGACTTATAAATCTCAAGTTACGGGCTGAAGAGCTTTGAAAAAATAGCTGATCGTGAAGGGGTGAAGACTTATACAGACCCTGTTGACATACAATTTTTACCTTCCAAAATATAAATTAGTTATCGAGCTTCTCTAATTTTTAACAATTTGAAATAATATGTTAAGAAAATTTTAAAAAATATTTAAGTATTTTAAAATTAATATTTTAGTTTTAAGATTATATATATATATGTATATATTATATACATATTTTCATATAGTTTGTACACGTATATAAACTTATCTATTCAACAATTCATAATATGTTTTTTAGCAGATCATTGAAAAAGATTTTATTTTAATAATTATCCTAGTTAAATTATGAATTATTTTTAGATTCAATTAGTCAATAGTTTAATTAAATTATTTTCTTTTGATAATCTTAAGAAGTTCTTTAATTAATTTATATTAATTCATTTTATAGTTAAAATTAATTCAATTCTACTACTTTTTAATTTCTAATTGACCATAGTTGCAATTGAAATGGTCAAATATTTAATAATATTTCCCTAACCTTAATCCCATTTTTTTGACAAATAATTGGTCCATTTTTGGATCAAAATGCGGTTCAATGTCCTCATACCCAACCCATTCCCCTTAATTTCTTAATCCTATCAGCACATACATATTATAAACATGCCCACAAGCACCCATCTTTTTCTTTTGAATTTCATCCCACGCGCAAACCCTTTCTCCTCCATCTCCTTCACGACAAAATGATAACGGCAAGCAACTGTAAAGAGGCGAGAAGCAGCATAAATGCAGCAGCAATGCTACAATGCCAATGTACCCATTTGACCTAAACCCAATATTTGAATTTTAAATTCGAATTTGAACCAACACCTTAAAATTTCTCTATAAATACTCCCGATGGAGGATTGAAAAAAGGGGGATTTTTTGGGTGGTTCTTCTTCTCTGAAAATACACCATTTTACCCAAGGATATAAGAATTCTAAGAACTCGAGAGCCAGAATCTAGAGTAAAGAATTTTATTCATCAGATTGGGTTTACACGCGGTGGTGGAAGCATTTCTAGCAATCTCATCATCGGCCCAGCTTCGCTGCTCTAGGGAAGGTAAAATTCCTTTCTTAATCTTGATTGTTTCTTTTAGTTGATTCACATAATCAAAGCTTATTCTCTGATAATCTATATTGTCAAGTTATTTTCTATTTAAGTCTGGTATAACTTATTGCGTGTAGTCTTTTATCTATTGTGGATTTTGATTTTGTTCACTATTGGAATAATTTTGATATTGTAAAAATAATGTCTAATGAGTGTAAGATGTTATAAGTACTTTGTGGTCTGTTATTTTGCATTTTAATATGGATTCTAGCCAAGCTCATCTTCTTTTGTTAAAGATACTGAAATTTCACATATATATTGTCTCCTTTTGGTTAAAAAATTTAGCCGCCATTCCGTTTTAAGAACTTATATGCACTTAGAATTTGTTCACATCATTTGACATTTATGAAGATCTTTACTGTCAATGTGTACATTGTCTAGTTGCAACTCTAGTTTGGTGAAAACTTGCTATCTATTTGTCTATTTCTTTAATACAATTGAGATAAAAATTTGACCATGTAGCCATCCTCTCTATTTGTACCAATATTTTGCTCAGTGTATATTTCTTTCTTAAAAGAAATATAACATGTGTGTAATCTAGTGCCACAAATAATACCCATAAATTGATAATTTATTTAATATTCTATACCACTGGTTTCATAGTTATAGAAATAAAATTTGTGAAATTTGTTACTTTTAATACTCATTTAATTTTTTTAAAAAGGTAAAAATAATTAAAAGAACAAATATCCAAAACAAAAAAAATGAAAAGGAAAAAAAAGAAGCTAAAAGGTGTTGAAAGGGGTGGTACAAATGCAATGAGTCGGAAGGAAAAATTATTTAATTATTGGGTTAAAAAAGTGTTGAAGGTGTACACCTAGAAAATTGCAAAAAATTAAATTCACCTAAATCATGTGAACTTTTGAAAGTGTATGCCCAGAAAACTACGCAAGTATTGAAAGTGTACATGTAGAAAACTGACAATAATTGAGTTCACCTATATCGTGTGAACTTTTGAAAGTGTACGCCTAGAAAATTGAGCAAAATTGAGTTCACCTAAATCATGTGAACTTTTGTAACCTTCTTCTCTCTCTATCTCTATCTATCTATTTATCTATCTCTATCTCTCTCACTCACTCACTCACTCACTCACTCACTCTTATGAGTAATGATACTCCTTCAAAATTGAATAAATTTATAGGGTGCAACGATTCTTCTATGCTATTACACTTTGATAACAAAGTAAACATGGAAAATGATTTCTTCAAAGTTTTCAACCTTGAAACCAGTGCAAATCGGATCGTAAGTATACTTACTCCTCATGGCATATCATTTTCAAAATCTTTTATTTAACTTCTTTCTTATTTTAGAGATATCGATAGTAGATATAGGAAGGAAGACCTCGGTGAAATTTAAATTTGCAGAAGACTGATTCAATTATACTTATATAATATTTTAAGGGTACTTTTTTCCTCACTCTTTTAGTCTATAGATTCATAAATAACATGTATTATTTTCAGTGATCATATTATATATGAGTGTTGATGGAAGTAACTTTTAAATAGATTTTTTAGAATGCCTCAAATAGTTACATTCTTGAATTCTAAAAACTTCCCAAACTGTGAGTTTTTTTTTGTTTTAAAAAAAAGAAAATCTTTTGATAGTAGTTGATTTTATGATAGGGTTGATTTGATTTTAAAAATTAAGTGTTGTTTCATATTTCTTTTTCAAAAATAATATTTTTCACCATCACAAAAAATTCCTACAGGTTATACAATTTACAAGAATAAAAAGTTACCTAGATAAGTTTCACTAAGGGATCTGTGTGGAAATATGTGGCCTATTCGTGTGATTAAAAATGAAATAGATTTTTATTTTCAGTACGTATGGGAGAAATTCATTGTGGATAACACTCTAGAGTATGGAGACTTTTTAATATTTGATTATGATGGAAAAGAAACTTTTGACTTTAAGTTACTTGGAATAAATGGTTGTGTAAAGAATGATGTTGGAGGTAAAAAGAAAGAGGAAGAAATGAATGTTGAACATCAAAAGAGTGTGGAGACAATAGGAAAGAGTTGGGCTAGTGATAGCAACAATAGTTCTTCTTTTGATGATAGTGACGAGGATTATATAGTAGTAGAAGAAGAAACTACAGAACTGGCAGAAAAGGAAGAGGAAGAAGAGACCCATGAAAGGGCACTATGTTCAAAACGCAAATATGTGGAAGAGGAAGAAGATAAGTAGAAAGAAGGAGAGAGGGATGAGGAAGAAATAGACGATATAGATAATGTAGAAGAGAATGAAATGGCTGGCACACATAAGAAAAAAGTGCAACGTTCAAAAGGTAGTACACGATTATTAAAAATCTTTATATCTACTCTTCTGTTTTATCTTACATGCAATTCAATTCTTGTTTTGTTAGTATATAGCTGCAAATATGTTGTCTTTGTATCTTTGACATAATCTTGTACTCTTAAAAAAATAATTAAAGGTTTAAGACAATAAGCAAGTTTTCAGAAGGTTCAGTTGTTTGGCTCGTTGATAAACGAGCCTAAGAGCACATTTTATTTGTGCAAGAATTGTGAAAAAGAATAGATTTAAATATTATTTTCTAACATTTTTATATTTGTCATGAATTTTTTTCCTTCCTTAAAGTTTATTTTCAATAAATTAGCACCTTGTAAAATAAAAAGAATAGAGTATTTGTGAGTTTCCATGGGATTTCAATTGGTGAACCTGACAAGTTAACTTTTTCGATTCAGCTGGATGTCAAAATGTCACTGCTTGCAATATGAGGGACGTCGCTAACCAATATGGTATAAACATATTTAAAAGTTGACGCGCAACCAAGCCAAAAAATTCTTACTTTGTAACAAAAATTAATTCAAAAAGGAGAAGTCAACTGGTAACAAAAATTCTATTACTATGTATTATAGTGAATGATTTTATAGTTTAATTTTATAACTTTCTAATTTAGAAAAGTCTTTGTTCGTAATTGTAGTACATTCCAATTGATTTGGTGAGAGACTATAAACTTGAATTCCCTCTGATTATCACTATTCATGACTCTGTTGGCAGAGAGTTTGAGGCTAGAGTCAATAAATGGGCTGATGATAGAGTATGGCTAGTTGGTGGATGGCACAACTTATGTAGCTGTAACCTTATAGAGAAAGATGATAGGTGTATTTATGAATTTTTGAGAGAAAAATCTAGCAAAGGAATTTACTTACAGGTTCAAGTTCTCCATGAAGGATTAAGTTCCCATTCCAACAATAAATAAAAGAAATAGTTTGTTTCTATATAAAAAAGCATTTTAATTTATGCTCTTTAGTATTGTTGTATATTGAAAATTTTTGAAGACTTTAAGTACCTTTGTATATTGACAAAAAAATGAAGGTTGTTTTAGTTAGTATTATTGATGTAATAAAAGAATTGAAGACCATTTTAGTCGACCAACTCATGAATTACATATGTATAGATATATGTGTCAAATGGTAGTAATTTGATTCCATGTAACTCATTAAGAGTTAGCTCTTATTATGATTATTATTACTAATTTTAGATCTACAAATATTGTTGAGACTAAGCACTTTCATTTATTTTTTCAGTTTTTAAATTATAATAGAGTATGTGATGTTATTTATCTAATTTTGATCCACAATGTATTCCTCACATGTAAATTTTACGTTGGATTTGTGTTCAGGTATAAACTCGAATTAATATATTAACAACAAACATATACAATCTATAGCGCAAACACATCTAAAACTTGCTCCTCCAGTGCAGTAGTGCAACTTTTAAATAATTATATTTGTTTAAATATGCATAGATATTTTGTTGATGATTGATGGTCAAACTTCAGCTTAAATGAATTAATAATAGAATAGTGAATGCTTGTATTTAATATTTTTAAATCTTTGTAATGACATAGATGTGAATTACTAAGAACTCAAAAATTATAGTATGTTGAGAAACAATGATGAAACTCAAACTCAAGAGCTTTGTTTATGTGATAAAATAAACATATGATTTACCTTCAAGAATGATCATCCATGACACTTTTGGTAGAGAATTTGAGTCCAAACACTAGACTTTAAAGGACGGTAGAAGATCCCTAGTCAACGGGTGGAGCAGTTTGTGCAAGTTAAATATTATGGAGAAATATGACAAGTTTTAAGAATTTATGAGTCGAAAAACAATAAAGTGAGCAAATTCTTATACCAAGGAAAAAAATGAAATACTTTTATTCTATTTAACACCAACACCAACACCAACATACCCAATGAAATCCCACAAGTGGGGTCTGGGGAGGGTAGAATGTACGCAGACCTTACCATTACCTAAGTAGAGAGGCTGTTTCCGAGGTTTTATTCTATTTAACATATTATTTAAAATTTATCTGAGCTTGAGTGGTATATGTAGATGAATTTTGCAGACTTTAAGTAACATTTTTTATTTTGTATGATGTTAATTAATATTATAATAGTTAAACTGCCATTTTTAAATATAAAAATCTGTGTTTGTTATTTTCATAAACTTTAGGGTGCTTGCATGTGATACTTTTTTACTTTTTTATGATATAAAGAGAGACAGTAATTATTACACTATAATTTTTATGTATAAAAAACTAGGTTTTCTTGAAGTGCCTAAAATATTTTATTAGAAATTTATACTCCCAATGATTATATCTGGTGTAAACAAGACTAGTAAAATAATTTCTACTATGAACACGGCTAACAAAATAATTTTGGTTTGAAGAAGGTTTGAAAGGTAATTAAGGTGTGAAAAATGCTACGAAAATTATCATGATTATATTAGCTATTGGTAATGCTAAACAATGTGACATAGAAAGATAAATTTGTTGGTGTTAAGAAATGTGTTGAAAGTGTGGACGCCTAGAAAACCGAGGTTAAAGAAAGTTCAATTAAATCATGTGAACATTTGTAATCTTCTTTACACACACACACACACACACACACACACACACATATATATATATATATATATATATATATATATATATATATATATAAAGAGAGAGAGAGAGAGAGGGCGACAGACCCTCCCGCACTTTCTCCCTCTCCCTCTAATGAGTAATGATACTCCTAAATTGAAGAAGCTTGTACTAGGGTTATATCTGTGCAACTAATTCTTCTACTCTCTTATTGTTTGACAATAAAAGTGGACATGGAAAAGAGATTCTTCAAAGTGTTCTACCCTAAACCTAGTGCAAAATGATACATTCTCCCCGTGGTATTTCATTTTTGAAATTTTTTATTTAATTTGTTTCTTCTTATATTTGAGATATGAGTAGCAGATGTCAGAAGGAAAAGACCTTGATGAAACTTAAATCTGCAAAAGATAGATTCAATTATATCACAACTTGAAATCGAGTGTGATGACACTTGCATTTAACCCACTAATATTAAGTACTAAATGGTATTATTCACCAAAACTAAACAAATGAGAAAAAATCACCTACTATTTTAATGTAGGAAATGTCTAAAAATTTAAACAAAGGCTAAATATCTATTTAATGCTTCCAACATCATAATTTCTTATGCCATATTATTACATTGACTGCAATTATTAGGATAGATTCAAAATTTACTAAAGAGATTTTATACAATAGATTTAAAAAAACCTATTTTTTTAAAGAAAAAGGATAATTGATACTTCTTTTCACATAAATACCCCTTATTTATGGGAAAGGCTTATAAATATCATTCTTTCATTTTTTTGGTCTAAAACTACTAACCTTAGGTGTATTTATACGCCCAAATAGCCTTATTTACCCATGTTAAGAGCCTAGTTAGAGGACAAATTGATAGAGTTTAGGTACTTTTAGTGTAGGTTTATTGTTTCACGCTAATCCTTGGCCGAGAGTGCTTTTAAGATCAATTAGCAGGGTTTTGTGCATGTGAAGTTGTTGAGGGAAAATGGATCATGACAAGGAATCTTAAGTATTATGAAGACATGACTTTGCATGTACTCAAACCACTATAGATTTTAATTTCATGCTTTCCACATTTTTGTATATGGGCCCTTCTAAAAGAAAAAAGAACATCGTTGTGTATGATTGCCTTGGGTGTATTTCTTCCTCTAGATTTCAGGTTCAGCTGAAATAATGTCTGGTATATGGTGCTTCTCTATAGTATTTCACCTGATAGAAAATAGAAGAAACATAAGAACATATAATATTGCAAATATCTAGAGTCGAAGTACTTTCAGAACTTTATAATTTCAAACAACATACCCAAATTGTTTTATTATGTGGATGCTTAAATAATTTCTGCACTTGTAAGTGAGCTTTTCATTGTCTTACTTGGTCCTTCAAGGGACTTATCATTTCGAGTTTAATCTCGTGGCTGCTTTTGAAGTTCTGATTTGCAATTTTTTCAAAGAAATAGAATACTTTGGATATGTATAGAATTGATCATAGGTAAATAAGGAGTAAATCGACAACAACAGTACTATCATAAGTTTCCATCATAAGTAGGCCCCACAAGTGTACATCTAGCATTGGAACAAGCCACGGTACGACGAGAAATCAACAAGTAGTCTTATTTTTAGCATGTCTCAGTATTATTAGTGGCATGCTCCCACAAACAACATTATAGGTCAGAATGCATTCCTTTCCCTCAACATCAGCCCGTATATAGCCTTTATTAGGCTTCTTTAGAATCAATACTACCAGAACATATCAAAATTATAGCATTTATTGCTAATAGTTCAGAATACAATCCTATCACAACATATACTACACATATCGGGCACAGCTAATATGTAGCATACATCACAGTTCAACATGAGTATAATTACAACCTGTCTAAGGGTAGGAAGAAGCCTAGCCTACCTAGCAGCTTATGCCTCGAATCTTAAATCACTCTAGCCAAGCTTTTCCTTTCCTGGAAGCCTCCTGAAGATGCTTAGATGTGAAAGTATAATCCACGATAACAACACGATCAGTTTGTGTCACGACCTATTCCCGATCATGATGGCGTCTGCTGGTCCTAGCTCAATAGTCCAAACCAAATCAATACAACAATAATATATACGCTGAAACCTACCCAAAACCTAGAAGTCAATTGTACAGAACTACAATAGACACAAGTACATCTCATACACATATATGAATAATCGTCATAATATACAAAACCAGGAGTGCGCCTACAAATACCAAACTTTACTGTATAAGGTTGATGTCTGGATTCAAAAGAAAGTCATCAATAAGAAGGAGATTGCAAAAATGCCAGAGCTGCTGGTGCTCACTAAAAGTCTCCTAAGCACTCCCAAAGTTCCCCAACTCAGCTATCACGACCCATAAATGAACCTGCCCCATAAGATACAGAAGTAGGAGTGAAATAGTAAATATATATAAAGCCCAAATATAAAGAGAACTACAACAGTGTAACAAAATAAACTCAGAT
>DF360835.1:26190-37425 GCA_000787875.1 Solanum virginianum | reverse complement strand
CAGATCGAGGCATGAGCATTTATGGGAACCCTCAAACCACTATTAAACCAATCAAAGTGAAGAACAATGATAACCTGAACCAACCCAAGTACTGATCAGTAATACTTACTGATAAAGACTGAGTAGGCCAATATGACAACTACCCCCAACTAAGGTATAATGCAATTCGTGGGTACAAAGACCTAGTATCTATGCCTATATGCAAATTAGGCCCCCATAAGCCCAGAAGGTACACCCGCACACAATAATAATACCGACACAAAATCATAGAATCCCATAGAACCATCACAGACCCAACTCTCCATATCATCAAAAAAAAGGTCAGTTGTACGTGGGTATAAGACCTAGTATCTAATCCTGAATCCCTCCTAAGCTCCTATAAGCCTAGAGGGTACACCCACGCACAATCAAGTTAATATGAAACACCCCTCATGTGCTTTGGAATACTCTTTAATCGTAAAATCCTTATATCTTAAAATTTGTACATGATTTCAGAAATCCGACTTTATATTCTTGATCAGGGGAAAAACTTGCGTGGGAAATGGGTATAAACCAAATTTTAGGAGACCCGTAGCAAAAACATATTTTTGCTAATTAAACGATTTCCATAGAGCCTGCGCGCCCAGGCTGCGATGCAACTAGGGCGCGCAGTAGTGTGATTTGTGAAGCGCGCCTGGTCTACATCGTGCTTGGGGCACGAACCAGTGCAATTTTTCTCCTATTTTTTATTTTCATCCAAGGGCATTTGGGGTATAACCCAATGCCCATTTAAACGTGAAATCTTCCATGCTTAGCCATTTTTCAACTCTAGAACTCACAAAACCCTCTCCAAAACCTCTCCAAGACTTTATCAAATCTCTCATTTAAATTCAAGGATCTCAAGAACAACTTTGGAATTTCAAGGACCCAATCCAAGTTTCTAGTCTTCTTCAAGTTTACTCCAAGAAATTCAAGATTTAAGGTATGTGGATCTTCATCCTTAGGTCCTTTCACCCATGGAGCCCAGCCTTCTCTTTTTATGCAAATTGTATGATTTCAAGTTGTATTACTTATGGGTATCTTTTATTATGAAATATGAACATAAATTATGCTGATGTTTTATCAAGTAGATTGATTATGCATGAATATCTACTTCAAACTTATTCCATGAGTTGATTATATCCATTGAGACTATGCAAGATTTAAGCTATGAAAACTATGAACTATGATGAAATTTTGAGGTGGATCTCATGATACCAAATTTGGGTTGTTACTACAACATTGCTGGGTTGATTTTGAATTGATTTTACTCATTTTTTTTACTTTGAGTTGCATGATTTTGAACAAATATCATGAACCCACCATGTGTTTGATAAAATTACATGACAAGAATTCTCAAGTCATTGATGAGCTATTGTACGACTTTTACAAGTCAAGTGTTTCAAGATAATCATGGGCTCCCAAGCATGTATTGAAATTCAGGATAAGTCTTTATGATTGACAAGTGAACTATTGACCTCTTACGCTAAATCTTATGATCTTGTGAATTGTGACGCCTACTAAAAGGGGTCATGACCTATGTTGTATTCCTCACCCTCTAGTATAAGGCAAATGTCTACATGAAGGAGTCATGAACCATGTTGCAAGTATTACCCTTATGTACGACTTATTAATGTGCATTATCTTATATCTACATGAACGGGTCATGAACCATGTTGTATACCTCACCCTCATGTACGAATCTATACTACTTACTATCTTATATCTACATGAAGGGGTCATAAACCATGTTGTATACCTTACCCTCATGTATGACTTATTATGATGCATTACCTAATGTCTACGTGAAGGGGTCATGAACCATGTTGCAAGTATTACCCTCACATATGACTTAATATCATGTACTATCTGCTACCTACTAGGAGGTTTCATGACTCATGCCTTACTCACCACCCTTTAGTACAAGGTATTTGGATGAAATATTCATGACATGTTATAGTGTGGAACAAGTTATACAAATATGATTTTCCTCAAACATGTTTACACTTAAGCATCGACTATACATGGCATATTGAGCTCACGCCTATCGATTATGATTATGCATCTTGATTATTATGCCTATGATTCTTGTTGCATTACATCTCGTATACTTAGTACATTCAAATATACTAACACATACTCTATGCCTACATTATATCACCATTTAGGAACCAGAGCTCCTCTTGATCCTCCTCCTCCATGTGGCTAGTTCATTTCTGGAAGAAGCTTTTGGTGAGTCCTCAACTTCGAGGACAATATCTATTTTAGGCATGCTATGTTGAGATTTATTCCTTGTGTTGAATACTTGTTACTATGAGGGTGAGCCTGGGAAGTGTCTTGGCCCCTGCTCCATTCTAAAGTAGAGGTATTATTGGATATTACATTTGTATATGATTATGAGCATGACTCTTGTTATATTTTATGATTATGAAAGACTTCCCTTAGTCCTGCTTCCCATTTGAATAATTGACTCTTGTTATTGTTTTATTTTGCTTTCTCAACCAAGGATGTGTACATGATATGCTAAGAGGCTTGTTTGGGTTGTCTCTGGTTTTCTCATTTGCCGTCTCACATCTAGGCCCTAAGGTTGGGCCATGACAAAATATGCGAGTTCATCCATGGGTAAATAATCGGGCCCCTAGCCTCGAAGGTCACAATAGTAATTAGATCCCTAACCCATCAGAAGTAGTGTCACACGGGGACTTGAACCCTTAGTATCACCAAGGGACTCTAACCCCTAGGTCTTTCGACCTGGCCTCTAGTCGGGCAGTCAGCCAAGGCCAAGTAGTCTGACCATAAATGTAATGGTAGGACATATCCCGCATGGGTGAAAGAATGCCCTATCATAAACAATAGTGTCTCAACATCAGAGTATCAATCACGTGGCCCAACCCCACAGTCCATTAACCACGGGGTCCTCGACCCAAAATTCAACCTGATGCTCAATCCTCAGAATCTACATCCGCCATCACAGTCGTGGCCACAGGGACTAAGGTCCACGCAGAGCATCAACCATGACCTAGACTCTATAGACGTGACAACCAGTGCTCAACTCTGATGGGGTGCGTCATCTAGGATGAAATGTCAATAGTCTCTCACTCAACCAGTGTATCTGGATCCAAAATTCCAAATCATGTCATGCCCAAAGTAAATATAGGCAATGACGCTCTCAACCAAGGTATCCCACAGTCTCAATATAACCCACATAATCACAATCACCACCTTTCTCAGATACAATAGATATCCCAGCATCAGATGAAATAAACCAATGCACCAAAAACTATCAACAATACACCAAAGTATATATGTCATAGATCATTGTAGAATCATGTCTCACCAAGGCCAAGTATACCATAACCTCATCAATCGCAGGTGCCCAATGTAAACATAGACTATTGCGGCAAATCATAAATATCCAGGATACCCAAACCCATCCGAATCATATCTATACCAGAATCAAGTCGTAGTACGACATATAATCAATGCATAGTCTCCTGGTTATCACATCTCAGTAGCAACAGGCTATAAATATTCATATAAGTACAAGTCAAGTCAAAACACATGCCTGTCTCAGGGCACTAGCCCATATTCAACCATTCACAGGCCCCTTTTTTTATGTAATTCAACTCATGGACAACGTCGGCATAACCTAAGCTAACGCCCAAGAGGATAGATAAACAGGAGGATGTCACCTACCCAAAATCATATCAAAGCCCTGCTGCTATCAAGGATTTCACCCAAGGAAACCATGTGCCAATGCACTGAAAATGTGCCCCTCTCAATAGGATATCAGTCCCTAGGACTAACCCATATAACTAGTGTCTTGTCATAGATAGCTCAGAAAGCCCATAGGATATAACTTACACTTTACTAACAAGGTCATACTTTCATCTCTAACCCTCCAGTGGCTCAGTGTCAATGCATCTCGTGTTATAGGTCACAAGGTTTCTTTAGGGATACAACTATGGTCATCCCCAAATCATGGTGTATCTCTCCGATCACTAACCAGTGGCACATGTATATAAGAGATAACAATAATATACAGGATCATATAAACTACAGGGCAACAGAGAATAATGTTTAATCAGGAAATTCTACCAAAAGTACTCTGAAAAGATATAGATAACCATATCTACTTATGCATATACATACCAACCAGATATAGATACTAGATTCAGCACACAGAGTAGCATATAATCACAGGTCAACCTCAATAGCTAGTATATTTTGGTAGACTCGGACCACACATACATACAAGCAAGAGTCAAGCTCAGTGTGCATACCTGTCACATGTTCTCAGCTCCATTCAATCCCTTTCAGGTCCTTTTGTAGTCATATAATGTAAGAACTCAGGTAATACAATAGATACAACCAACATATCCCTCAATACAACAACTACTATCCATAAAATTATATCTATATATGACACACATATCACTTCCAGCCATATAGAACATATACTCTACAACTCAATCCATAAATTGTACATTTCTACACATTCCAACTCAAATATGCAAACATTTTAGGTCAGTCTATGGTTTAGAAAATGCCTAGCCTACCTAGCGTCCAACATCTCATGCTTCAAGTCAATCCAACCAATATTTTCCCCTCTGAATCACTTCTTGATGCTGCGTAGCTGTTAAAAAATAAGTCACAAGATATTATGACTAATTTGATTGTAAAATCTCAGGAAACGGGTGAAATTACATCAATTACGACTAAAATGGGAAAAATTGAGGCCCCATGCTTGAAATGCCAAACCAATCCCCATAAAACAATAACCACATCACCCTGAGTTAGTAGTAAGAAATTTGGCCCAAAATGGACCCAGAAGACCAAGAGAAGCCCTAAAAACAAAGTTAAAAATTTACCAGGAAATATTCTTTTCAAAAACTTCTCAGACAAAATTCTCAAAAACTAGATAAACTCAGTGAACATTCAGCATACCACTGCATTCCTCTCGGAACATAGAACAATTTAGACACTAATTTCACTTAATTTCATTAGGAAATGACCGAGATATTGCAATGTAAAATTTTCATTCATTCCCAATATATCATCAATAAAAAAGCAAAGATTTACCTTGAAGTACGTGTCAAATCCCAAATCGAACTTCACCATGATGTTTCTTACGAAAAATCAAGTCATGTTAGCTTTTTGAATCACTCAAATAAGATAAAACATGAGCTCAAAATCGCATTGTAAAATTGATATAGGTATGTGTTTAATTGCCTGGAAATATATATATACATATATGCATAGCTGCACTGTTGCCAGGTTACTGTCCCGTGGCAGCGCTAGGTATTGTCACAATTTCTAATAGAGCTTCCTAAGATAAAGTTAGGATCCCACTTTTTTGTACGTAACGTTTAATGAAAAGTCCTAAGTGTCAAATCACATCCAGAAGTCACTGGTATCAAACGAAGGGTTGAGCCAGACCAAAATCAACATTCTGGAGATAACTGTGCTATCAAAATTCTCATCCGGGGCATGATTCCAAAGAGGATTGACTGGGTCAACTATTATCCTGTTCCAGCGGCCAAATTTGCAATCCATGATATAATTGCACCGGACATGCTCCCAGTCTAATTCAACTATGCCGTAGCAAATGGAATCATTAGAATTCCATTCCGAGGTTGTTTACTAGGACTTTACGCAAAAACCCAATTTTTCGAGTATAACTTCCCGATTAACTCGAAAATCAACATAATTCCTGAATAACCCGACCAATAATCTCCCCAATAGTCTTGAGATCACTCTACACATGCTAAAATCAACATAATAACAACAAACCCATATCAATGACCCAGAGAGTCATTACAACATCCCTCACTAATAAGACTTTCATCCCCCAAAAGTGCAAACATAGGCATACCTATAGGCTCAAATCCACACCACGAGTATATAAGTCATAAACATATTCCATATTCTATAATAATACATTATTACCCTCACTATCCAGAAATCCCACCACCCGTCTGTATATAAAAGTGAGCCAGTGCGGCAATTCCAAAAGAAAGTCTAAAAAATCCACTATTTTCCCATCTGCTTAATTAGTAAATAAGTCACGAGGATCAATCGGCTAGACATACCTATTCTTACTATATAACTAGATATTCATATAATCATGGTTGTTCACAACTGTACTCATGGTTTACATATATGGTTTTTACTCTATTTCTGGCTTCCTTATACAAGTGATTCCCACAATCAACCACAAATGGCCCACAGGCAAACCAAATAACAGCAGGCAATAGGTAATATGCTCCATTCACACGCAGGGCCAAAACTCTTTTCCCTTGCTATCCAATCCACCCAACATCGATATCTACTTATGCATATACATACCAACCAGATATAGATACTAGATTCAGCACACAGAGTAGCATATAATCACAGGTCAACCTCAATAGCTAGTATATTTTGGTAGACTCGGACCACACATACATACGGCTACCCGTTAAAAAGGTTCTCTGTACTTTCATTCATACCTAGGCATCTTTATCTTACTTCTCAACCATGGTCCTCAGTAGTTATTACCATTCAGGCCCGCATTATGTAATATCCAACAATTAACCCATGGCAAGAACCATAACAACATCCACCAGTTCTTAAAAGTCACCAAATCCTTACAATACAACATAGAAGCTATCTTGACAGACACCATCAACCACTTGTAGTGGCCACAAAAGATTTGTGTACAGCCCCCTAGAATGTTTTCCACCAAAACCTCCCTTAATAATATTTGGCCATCATTTAACTCAACAAAAACATTCTGGACTACATGCAACTTATCTACAATACCCCGATACGCCATCGATACACATAAAACAAGATGTATAGCAGAACAACCTAGAGGTAGGGCCAACTCAGATGCAACTGGTCCAACCTATTCTGAAACCTCAATGTGGCCAACATATTATGCCCAAGCTCACCTCAGCTTTCGACCCGCATGACTTCTCTTAGGGGTAACACCATAAGAATCGCTCTTTCCCAAATCTTGAACTATACAAATTGACGTTCATGGTCGGCATAACCCTAGGTGCTAACTTAGAGTTGTCTTTAGTCTTTCTCGAATACCCCGGACCCCTGCTAAGGCACCTTGTAACATGTTTATATATGGGCTCAACTCTGTAGGCTTAAACCAGCCAACTGGAATACAACATCAATAACTGCATAACAGAAACAAGTTAATCTACCACCAAGGCAATATCAAAACCAAGGACATCCAATGATATCACTCGACTCGTATATCACAATCCTGCAGAGTCATCATACCGAATCCCCCACTAATAAAAGGGACCTGCCACTACCTTAATATCTGCTTTAGGATAAAAGAAGCTCAAAACTCATACTCAAACAAGCAATGGGCATAGCAATATACCTAACACTATATAACCATAACCCAACTGCCAGGCAATCTGGCAAAATGATCAACATTCTCACTGATAAGCAGAGCCAGGAATCCAAACAACACAGTCTCAGTTGACTAAAAATCATAACAAGTCCCTAGGACGGAATGGCCGGGAGCTCAACTGATAATGCAAAATTATCTAATATAACAATAAAAAGCCCAACTAAGCCATTACGTATAGCATCAATCTCACAATCCATTCAGCCAAAAATTAGGAGAACCGCATATCAACAAATCATCACAATAGAATCATAACTATAGAGGCATAAAGTATGACCGACAACCGGCCTCTCAAATACTATATATGCTAGTATCAAACTTCCCACTCCAATAAGCAAGTATCAAAATGTGTATAAATCACACGGTTTGGCTTACATTCAGCCACCAACAAGGTATAGTCATAAACAAAGATGGCAACTACTCAAAATCCCACCAGGTACACATACTCATCAATATCAAAACCCAACAAGACAAACCACTAGGTAAATAATCGAATACAGATATCTGAAAGGTCCTAATGCTAAGTCTAGGGTTTCAAAAAATCCTAGCCTACCTAGCATCCAATGCCTCTTGCTCTTCAATTCAACCAAGATTTTCCCCTTTGAATCACTTCCCGATGGTGCTTAGCTGTTAAAATATATGTCACAAGATCATTACAACTGATTTGGCTGTAAAATCTTAGAAAATGGGTGAATTTACATCATTTAAGATCAAAACAGGAAAATTCAGGGCCCATGCTCAAAATGCCAAACCAATTCCCATAAAATAATGTAACGCTCCGTAAAAAAATACCAAAATACCCCTAAAAGAGGGATGTGTGCATAACACCTCTTTCCATGCTCTACTTGTAAATTCGAGACCAGATTTGCAACCAACACGAAACATTGAGTGACAAAATGATTGTCACAACCCAACCCCTTGGGCCGTGACTAGTGCCCGGATTGGGCACCTAAACAAAATCACAAAGCTGAGTTACAAACTGATGACTTATATTTTTATAAAAAATTGGATAGAGTTTTCTTTATTTTATGGAATATCCAAAAATAACCCTGCACATAAGAAGATACCAACAAGGCCGCACAGAGCCAACAAAACATCATATATATATATGGGCCGACAAGGCCGCCATGGCAGGTAAAGCTGCCCAACATACACATCATACAAATCTTATCGAACAGACTAGGCACAACCCACACACATATGTCCATAAACCTCTAAACATACTGACAGAATCATAGGACGGGACAGGGCCCCATCGTACCTTCGAGTAAATATATACAAAGCAACAAATGAGGGTATGTACCAAAAGTAGGTTCCGAAGTAGGGGGAGCACTCCACACAGCAGAAGGGTGTCCTCAGCTTGTAGATCACCAAACTGTACGTCAGTACCTACGGGCATGAAACGCAGCCCCGAAGAGAGGGGGTCAATATAAAGTACGTACTGAGTATGCAAAGCAGGATGTATAGAATATAAATCTGGGTAATAATCGAAACAAAAGTATGTAAGGCAAAAACATATCCAAAAGTGTTAAACTGTTTACTTTAAAAATACAAATCATGAATAGAGCACAAGAAATATGATCGCCCGCACATCAATGGCGCCATAACACAGCATAACACCAGAAAGTTTCAAATCTCCGAATCCCTATCATATATCACAACACAGAAATAGCATAAGTGAGTCAGGCATTACGTATCACCGTCCCTGTACTCACTTAAACACAGTATAATGCCAAACACAGCAGAAAACCCAAGTGAGCCAGGCATTACGTTTCGCCGTCCCTGCACTCACCTAGACACAGCATAACACCGGAGTATATCATAATACGCACGACAACCAATCATCTCGGGAATCGCGAATGATATCACAGTAGGCACGAGTGGAGTAGTAAGTAATCATATGCATAAAATCATTGTCATAATCCAAAAGATAAGTAAAGTAGCCATATTTGAAAGGGAAGAACAATTATTACATATTCTTTCAAAAGTTACCAAAATTACATAAAAGCAAGAATACCAAGGAACAAAAGTAAATCATAAACATGCTCGGATTAGGAGAATAGAGTTTCCTTGAGACTCGTATTGTAGCCTCATTTAACTAAGGCATGCCTAAAAGGAAGGTTGCTTTACATACCTCAAACGTTCTCCAATGTAATCCCAACATAAGCTAAGTACAATTATGCTTTAGGTTGCCCAAGGTCTACAAACAAGTCATAAGTTGCCAATCATTAGCTAAAAGACTTCTTGGGCATCAAATTCCAATTTTGTCCTCAATTCTATAGAAATTAGGGCAGCATTTCCTCTAAAAATAGGCCATCCCGAGAATTCAACTCAGCCCAATTAATCAACAACAACAAGAACAACAACAACTACCTAGCAATATCAATAATCAATTCGAAAGGCAATACACGATAATAGCTCTCTTTTCATCATCTTAATAATATTCATAAATTCAGCTAGCATACCAACATACACATATGGATGATTTCCATTCATTCCTTCACTCTAAAATGATCATAATATAATATCTAGGCATCAATTCATAGTTCTAACACAACACAACATAACATAACACAACATACACATACCCATACGGCCCAACACCCTCACACACACAACTAACTTCCAACATTCCATATTTTATGATTTTCCTTCATTTTGACATACTACAACATGCTTACAACCTTAATAACACATAAATAAGATTAAATCTGACCTTTTCTCTCCAACTCCACAAATGGGCTACGGTTTCCCAAAGTGAGAAAATAGAGGGCTAATCACTCCAACGACACTTCCACGCTACTTAAGGACTTCAATATAGGGGGTTTGCATCAAAAAAAATTTTTGGAGTGACTAGAAAAGATTTTTAATTTTTCCCTTGCCTAGGCCGAGAGCTTTCTGGCCAAGTGTACATAGCCCACACCCTACATGTTCCAATTAAAAGTATACATAAGTTTGTGTGGGCACCACTTAAATAGTTCATGATTTCCAACTTCCAAAAATTCCACTTTTGGTCCTAAACTTTTCCTAGTTATTCCAATGAAGGACATATGGGTTCTAACATCATCCCCCCCTTAGAACATTCATCCTCGAATGTTAAACTAGCCTTACAAGTCATACAACCAATTTGGGGAAGTTTTCTTTTCAATTATCACGACAACACATTCATTGGTCAATAATTTATTTATTAAGCAATAAAGTCCAGGGAAGAATTGAATTACCTATAAGCACTGAAAACAAGTGAGGATACTTTTTCTTCATCTGCTCTTCACCTTCCCAGGTCATTTCCTCTCGGTTGTTATTTCGCAATAGTACTTTAACAGAAGCCACATCTTTATTTCATAACTTTCTTACTTGATGATCCAATATAGCAAAGGGCTACTCTTCATAAGATAGTTCTTCTGTGACCTGAATATCATCCGTAGGGAAGATTTTGGAAGGGTCGCCAATACACTTATGAAGCATAAAAATATGAAATACTGAGTATACCGCTTCAAAATCAGCTGGCAGATCTAATTCATAGGCAACCTTGCCTATCCTACGGACAATTTGATATGGCCCAATATATCTCGGACTGAGCTTTGCTTTCTTGCCGAACCTCATAACACCTTTTATAGGTGACACTTTAAGAAAAACCCAATCACCAATCTAGAACTCTAAATGCCAATGACAATTATCTGCATAAGATTTCTGTCGACTCTGAGCCGCTAATAACCATTCCCAAATAAGTTTCACCTTATTTACTGCCTGCTGAATCATATCTGGGCTAATCAACTCAGTCTCTGAAACATCAAACCAACCGA
>DF360836.1:32174-57769 GCA_000787875.1 Solanum virginianum | reverse complement strand
AAACGACCTAGCGCCGCACGGACTCTTAGCGTAAACTCTAAGGCCGTGACACTATGCTCCACAAATAGGATTAGAATTAGATACATCAGCTAAAGCTAAGTTTTGGGAGGATAGGGATTACTTCATTCAAGAATTCGAGGGGACCAACAAAGATTAATAGGGGGAGATCTAAATGGCCATGTAGGTAGAGATAGTGATGATTTTGGACAAATACATGGTGGCTTTGGTTATGGTACTAGGTATAATGAAGGGAAGACTATAGAATTTGCCTTAGCTTATGATTTAGTGATAGCTAATTCATATTTTAAGAAAAGGGATTCTTACTTAAATACTTAATTACTTATAAGAGTGGAGGTAACCATAGTCAAATAGACTTTATCCTTGCTAGAAGATGAGATAGAAGCACATGCAAGGACTATAAACAAGGGTATTCCAGGAGAAGCAATGACCTCCCAACATAGGTTAGTATTCTTAGATGTAAAGCTTATGAATAGAATAAGAAAAGTGATGATGTACAAACAACTGGGAATTAAGTGCATTAAATTGTATGCTCTAGAGGCTCCATGGACATATTTCGGGTTTGTAAATATTGATGGGTAATCGTACTGTGTCATGTCATTCTCTTATGTTTATGTTGAGGCCTATCAACCATTATCAGCTTATATGCTATGAGTTACAACTTCATAATTAGTTGCATGATGGTACGGGGTTGCCCAAAGTCCTTTTGCATGTCTGTAATGGTATGGGAAATGCTCGGTTCTCCATTATGTATATATTTATGCTTAGGGGAAATGATTATGGTTGATTTCCTTAAGAGACGGATTAGGGTATAAGATGCAAGTCACATGATCCCAGGAATTGGGGCATAGAGAAATTAGTATCAGAGCACTAGATTCTAAGTGGATCCTAAAGGGTCATGAAGTTGTTGCTAATAGTCTATCTTATCGATGTGTTGTGCAACACCTATATTGGAAGGTTACATCTAGCAAAAAGTCACATGTACAGACATTCTAAGCAAGATCATGCAATAGAGCTAAACTCTAGGATAGATTCAAATGCTTGTGTTTTTACCCAATTCTGATAAAAGGTTCAACTTGTGCTTTCAATGCTAATAAGAGGCCCCCAACTGTTCCTGTTGCGACAATCTAATGTGGTGTCAGATGCCTGGGTGGGCCAAGGCCAGCACAGAGGTCAACCCCCAATTAATTGATGTTCAGCAAGCACATACTACTTGATAACAACAGTAGCTATATCCAACTGTCGTAGTAAGCTACTTTAGTCACACCAGAGGTAATAGACAAACTAACATTCCCAAACCATCTCCAGATAACCCTACTTCATTTGACATACAACTTTGCCCACAATGTTTTAAATATTGTAAGAGGAGTCAACAATAAAGTTTATTGGTCCATACTCCTAAGGGTCTATTTGTAAAGTCACAAGTGTAGTAACACAATTAGATTTTTAGAATTTTAAAAATAAAAGTTGATCTTCAAAAACTAAACATTAATGTTTGACAAATATATCCATACAAGAAATATGACTAAATTTTATTCATTACAACGTAAACAAGATACATACTATTTTTAAAAATATAATATTAAATAATTATTGATTTGTAAACTAGTATTGTAAAAAAGTTGATATGATTCTCAAGAAAAACATGTGAGTTGAATTAATTAACAAAATGCTAACTAAGCACACATATTTGCAAGAACATCACGTACTTCATGTTTGACAAAAATCAATATTTACAACCATCATTTCATAATATTGTTAGTAAAAAATTAGAATAACAAGATAGCTAAGCGAAATAATAAAAATAAATTATGAGAAATTGCATGGAAGCACATGGAATAACGGTTAAAAATAAGTAAAGAAATGAAAGATAAACAAATGTAAAAATCATAATATATTCAAAAATAAAAAAAGAATTTGAAAAGTAAAAATGAGTAAATAAATAAATAAATAATAAACTAAACAGAAATAGAAATTAAAAATAACCTAGTCATTTCACCATGTAATTACCAGCAAATTTCGAATCACCTCGAGACTTGTAGAGTGTAACTACTCGCTCTCAATTACATGTTGATCAAGTAATTACTTGAGCAGACAAACATACCAAAATTGTGTAATTGCACACAATTACACTCAAATGCAATTATCAGGTGGCTTTACAATTAGGCCTTAAATATATTTTTGCTTATATATAGCAAAGCCTAATATGACACTTCCATCACCTGGGTTATAGGAGAACTGAGTGACCTTTAAAGTTTTCAAGCCAACAAGTGGTTTGTGCTGTGGTGCCTTCCGTAATGTTGTTGTAATGCTTTTACATTGCCCTTACTCAATTAACATATTTTAAATCTAATATGTTGAAATTTCTGCAGTCAATGAGGATTCATATAACTGACCCAGACTAGTTGAGATCAAGCTGTAGTTATATATTGAATTTTCTGCTAAATGAAGCCATGACTAAAAAATCTCCAGTCTGTATCTATATACGTTCTTCAGGTGCATATAATTTCAACCGAAGGAGAGTAGTACACAGAAAAGCTACCTCGACTGAGGTTGTTTTGCTTATGATTCACTTTCCACCAAATAAAACACCCATGGGACATGCTTAACAATGATTTGGACAGTTCCAATAAACATTGTCTCTTAAGACTTCGGGTAGGCTATGATATCTTCTAAACACTTCCCACAAGGTCAATAAGTTTCTTGAAGTATTAGATTCAACTACAAGCATAGAGAAAACATAGGCACGTATTGCAGATAATTGCATTTAAAGCAAATGAACAATAAAACCGTTAGAAGAAAAGGTTAAAGGTGTAAAGAAAATACTTCAGCATCCTATGCATGCATCAATAAATCGATTGAGCATTCCTATTCACCCCCCGCCCCACCCCCCCACCCCCACTAGCTCTTCAAAATATAGCATAACTAATATTCGAAACAATATGGATTTTGTCTGAATCAGGATTTGGAAACATTATGTTGCACATATGATGTTCTTGTATTAAACCAACACAGATGAAATAACAAGAATGACATCAAACCTTTTTTTTACACATATCCTTGTCCTCATCCTGTCTGTCCAGTGGCATGGAATATTTAGCCTCTTCATTTTCGTCATGACATGCTATCCATGGCTCTATTGATTGCAATGCCAGATGACCTCCACTTTCTAGAGAGTTCTCTTCGAAATTTCAGTTTCGAAAGGTAAGACAATCAATTAAGAAAAGGACAAAAGAAAAATAAAGGTAGCAACTAGAATCAGGCTATACGACCTGAAGGTGACAAAAGTGGAGCATCTTGGATAAGTTTTTCGTTGGATGGTTTAACTTGAAGGCAAGTTTGCTCTTGGTTGTGAAAATAATTCATAATAGAACGTGTGCCCTGCCAAAAATGATTTAAATAGCAGAACTTTATACCATGACACTAAGCATATGCACGAAGTATAACGCCAAATGTAATGAAAAAGAAGTCTCAGTTAAAACTAAACAACAGAAAGCCTTAAACTCAAAGCAAGATTCTGGATGCCGTAAGACATTTCAAGAGGCACTTTATACGATCCACTTTCATGTCAAAGCTTTCTTAACTGAACTATCAAAATATCTAGGCAGAAACAAGCATTGAAAGAGCAAAGTTGGAGCTCTTCATTAGTAGAGCCACTCAGATGCACTTGACCCATTTAAACTACCTTATTTAGCTACAGAAGTTTTTCATCCTTTTCTCGTCAAATAACCTTGAACTAAAACTCCTTGGCCATTTGGACGTTAATTTTGATCCTAATTCGCCATAAACAGACTGGCACTTCCTCTTGTTTATTTGATCCTTATAGACTTAAATCCATCCAAGATTATCTGTTTGTTTATCTTTGCTTCCACACAACTAAATTTATTGCTAACTCAGTGAATACATGTGGTGCAGTTCACCCTAAAGGAACTTATATCACACAGGATATTACTTATTGCATAAATATTCATTAGTTCAAGGTTATGTTTTAATAATACTAAATTTCGCACCATAGCTCTTCAAAATTCTGAACACATTCAAACAGCGAAATAACCAAGGAAAATAGAATATACTGCACATATAAAGAGGCTGCTTCAAGTTAGACTAGAGTTTCATATTCACTTGCAACAGAGTAACCACACCACAACAGGAATTTTTCAGCAATAATTACACTGCCGTATGCTGGAAATTCATTTGACCAAGTTCATTAACTCAAAAATAATTGCTTTTTGAAGTAGAGCCCTGTTAAGAACCTATAAGATAAGTGGCAAAATATGAACATCCACAAGCGAATTCAATTTGGATGGAGACATGGAGTTCAGGACAATCAATTAGAGAAAGCAAAGCATCACAATAAACTGTAATACAAGTTAAAACATTTACTGATATCCAAACTGCAACGTAAAAGAAGCAATCGAGAAAAGGGATTTATCATGCCAAGTATTTAGTAGTTGTGCAATCCTTTTCTCATATATCTTTTCAAGATAAACAAAAACGATTGCAATTAGTTTCCATTAGCTTGTTTGGTACACACATCCCAGAGGCTTATACTGCAACAACAAAACAAAACAGCAACATACCCAGTGAAATCCCACATCTCAAACCATACCACTACCTCATGGAGATAGAGAGGTTATTTTCGAAAGACCCTTGACTCAAACGTATCTGCCCCAAGTAAAAGAAGAAAACAATAGATATAGAATAGCGGCTAAAATAAAGAACAATGTCAATTGTATAAGGAAAAAAAATAGAAGTAGCAAAATAATTAAAGAGCAATAATAGCACAACTATAATAGCACGACTAATCCTAGACACCTAAACTCATCACAATGCAAGACAACATTCTACCCCTACTAACCTTCTACCATAATACACCATAATACACGACCTCCACTCCTTTCTAAGATCATGTCCTTCATGATATGAAGTTGTGTCATATCCTGTCCAATCATCTCTCCCCAATACTTTTTTGATCTACCTCTACCCCTCCACGTAACACCTAAATCCTATATCTCGAACCTCTTAATTGGGTCATCAACACCTCTCTCTGCAAATGTCCAAACCATCTTAGTCTCGCTTCTCTCATCTTACGTATCACAAAGGCCACTCTCACCTTCTCCCAAATAACCTCATTCCTAATCTTGTCACTCCAAATATGTCCACACATGCATCTCAACATCCTTATCTCTGCTACATGCATATTCTTAACATCTTCCGAATAGAGGCTTATACTGCAGACTGGAAAAAAGTCTATGGAGATATAAACATTGCATATATGTAAATAGAAGAGGATGAATGTAATAGGTTATAGTTACAAGCAACTAAGAACATACTGACGGTATAGCTACGATTTTGTTGGCTGAAACAGAAAGGCCAGTTATTCCCCACCCACTGTTTTGATTTCTGGAAATCTTCACATTGTACAGGCCAAGATATTCACGCAATCCTGCTTGAAACAAGCTTAGGGCATCTTCCTTAATCTTGGAAGTCCCATACCTTAGTGGACACGATTTTGATGGAAATTTCTTGAATGAATCCACATCATTTGACTGCACAATAGAACAGATTTAAGTATGCAAATTCAGGAAATTTCTTAATTTCTTACATATGGGATTTGCAAATAGTCATGTCATCATGCTGGAAACATGACAAGAAAAGCCAACCTTGTATGCGTGAGCATGTAGAGTAAGAGTATGTGCAATGCGCTTATTCTGTTCTAAATCAGACTGAAGACGTTCACTAAGTTCTTCGCAAAGCTCACCAAGCCACTTTTCAACCTAGAAAGAAAGCAATAAAGTAGAAGGGGTCCATTTTAACTGGTTAATAAAACATTTAGTAATTCAAAACAAAACTCAGATGTAGAATAGAGTATGTAAAAATCAGAATATCATTGCTTCTATTTTTCCCTAGATCAGTTATGTCTTTAACTTATAAGAGTTAGATAGATCAGCGATCACACAGAAGATGGGTGTTCAGTTTGAATAGAACTTACAGAAGCAACAGTTTTAAGAGCTCGAGGTCCAGGAAATGTCTTTCCTGATCCATGGCTGTTGGGAAGAAGGCGTTCCTTGACCTCTTCTCCACTAATGCCTCTTGCCGTATTCCATAACCAGGAACTGTGCAAGTTAAGCACAAAAAAGTCAGTAGGTTATACAGGGGCTATCTGATAGGACTAAAACTAAAGAATTAAATCTTAACACCAAAACCTGTTCTCACTGGACACTTCAAATTTTAGTTAACCCATTGTAAGGGAAATTTACGCTGTTACTCACAAACTAAATATTTCAGTTCTTATTATTGAAATCTTATAATTGAATTTACAGAATTTGTGAGGCCAATGCACACATATTAAGAAAAAATATTCAGTGACATAATTTGAATCATAATTTCTACTATTGCCCTTTGTGAAATCATAAATGTAACTTTGTAAGTAGTGTAATTATTTACAATAAAATATAAAACTTTAATAAATGAAAGGGCAAATATAGAACAATTTCAAACATCCATCTTAAACTTTAAACAATTCAATTATTTTGAACGATAAAAAAACCCTCAAAAACTCAGTTAATATGGAATAAAGGGAGTGCTTAGTACTCCATCTGGAATAAAGGGAGTGCTTAGTACTCCATCCATCCAATAAGAATGATAGGGTTCGAAGATAAGCGTCAATCACCTTATCTAGTAAATTATACCGTTCATTTAAAATATTTTTGTAAAAATAACATGTCAAAAGAACTACATAAAACCCATTCATTTCTTAATATTATTCGAAAAATTGTACATATTTTAAAAAAATATAAGAACCTTGTATCATGATTTTTGTGGTTAAGAAATGCTTTTAGGATGTTCAGAAAATTATCTCATAAAAAAGTAGTTTGACTCTACAAATAATAACAGTGACATTATCATTGGGATGGAGGGAGTAATATATAATTTCAACTAACGCCAAATGCTTACTGAAACACTAACCTCTCATACAGCAGGTAAAACACCATAATGAAGTACAGTTAATTTCCTAAGCTACATATAAAATAATTCATTGTCAATTTCTTCATGCGTGCATGCTTTTTTTTTTTTCATTTTCTTTTATGTTGGTGTCATGTTGTTAATATTTGAGATCAAGCCTGTTCAACTTGTTAATACTTGCCATAGGATGTTAAATGGTACTTAATGTATTTTTTCTATTTAATTGAACATGCCAAATATTTGGTCACTCAACAATTGTAATTTCAATTATTGAATAAAGTTATCAAGAAATAACATTTTTGGAATGATTTTCAATCAACTTCACTAGTTTATAATTTCTATCAAGATATTAAAAGAACCTTATTGAACAAGTAAGAACTATTTTCAGATTAAAACATAATTGACCAATCTGATCACGAAATTGCAAGCGACCAACGCTTTTTCTATACACATCAAAGGATTTAAGAGTAAACATCAAAAATTATAAAACTGAAGTAGACATGTACATCAGCTCAGGAACAGAACAGAAGAAGTAACAGCAAAATGATGTATTTAATTGGACAAAAAGCAAGAGCAAGGTTATCAGTATAGTCATGTTTCAAAAGACCTATTTATCTTTGTTTCACTAGGAGAGAAAAAAAAAATCTAGAGGGTGTGTCGGTTAGCTTAAAAATTGATCATACTAGCTTTTAATTACTTTTAGCTTAATAGCTGCTATTTATCTTTGTTTCACTAGGAGAGAAAACAATAATCTAGAGGGTGTGTCGGTTAGCTTAAAAATTGATCATACTAGCTTTTAATTACTTTTAGCTTAATAGCTGCTATTTATCTTTGTTTCACTAGGAGAGAAAACAATAATCTAGAGGGTGTGTCGGTTAGCTTAAAAATTGATCATACTAGCTTTTAATTACTTTTAGCTTAATAGCTGCTATTTATCTTTGTTTCACTAGGAGAGAAAACAATAATCTAGAGGGTGTGTCGGTTAGCTTAAAAATTGATCATACTAGCTTTTAATTACTTTTAGCTTAATAGCTGCTCAATCCAAATACCTTATAAGACTATAGATATGAACAATTCCACTTAAAATTAGAAGTATGGCAATAATTACTTAAGCATAGTGAGTTCATATATCTTGAGATGGAGCGGTCATAAAATTCCTTGGTTTCTTTCTTTTTTAATTCACAGTTTTAGTAATTCAACTAGTGGACTTCTTCCCTAAAACACGGAGTCAGCCCCAACATGGGCATGACAGACATAGCAAAGATTTACAAAGACTAACAACACATCTGACTGTCTGAGACTGAGAATGGATTATCACCCAGTATTTACTCCATAATATTCTTGTAGCTTTTCTTCCGAAAACTGGAGCAGATCCCCAACAGTGTTCATGCCCAAGTCATTTTGCAAAGAAGTTCCAAGTTTTCCTCCAAGCTGTTTCCTGTGAACAAATTGTGCCCCACATCATGTAAAAATAAGAAGCCAAAAAGTACCATTTACATTATAGAAACTATGTGCCACGTCACCGTAGAGCAGTCAACGGAAAAGACTGAGAATAAGAATATAAAAAGAGAAGAGTTCAACCTCGATAAAATCAAGACATAACTAAACATCCAGCATACTATTAGCTACTCAAAAGGTGGAACAAGATGTCAACAAAGGATTTCTGTCACGACCCAAAAATGGGTGTGATGACACTTGCCTAACCCACCAAGACAAGTAAGCCTTTTGACTCGCTAAAATCGGCTATATATAGCCAAAGTTGATTTCCGAGGTCCCCATGACGTTCCTCACGAAATTCCGCACAATTATGCCTTTAAAAACTCTTTCTTTATCAATATCCCCAACTTTTCACAAGGTTTTTGAAATCCAGCTTTAATTGTGCGGAATTTCGTGAGGATCGTCATGGGGACCTCGGAAATCAACTTTGTTGTCTTGGTGGGTTAGGCAAGTGTCATCACACCCATTTTTCGGTCGTGACGATTTTTGTGCAAAGGCCTACATCTTTTTTATAGGCAAAGGTCCAAGTAATTTGCTGATGGATGTGAAAGGCACCACAGTCTGCTGAGCAGGTTTATTCATTCCACTTGTAAGTTTGGCCAGCATCTGTTCACAATTTCATACTCAAGTTACTAAAAACCTTCTTCAAAAATAAATCATCAAATATATATTTATGTATTTCTCATTTAGACGGAGAATTATCCGCTTTCATGTTGTTACAAAACATTAAATATTTCCACCTTATTATGAGCAACGCCTGCAGAACAAGTGAACTCAGTCTCTTCTAATACTTGCAGCCGAAGTTCTGCAACAATAAAGGCTCCACAGGCTAACAACTTATCACGGCGACTAGCATCACTTCTGGTGAACCAATGTCTGACCTTCTCTCTGGTATCAATATCAACCTGTGCAGGATATTAAGTCAGCAGTTATCAGCAAAATCATGAGGGACAAAGATAAATAAAAATAATAAATATAACAGAAAGAAAAACAAACTTTTAAAAAGTCAATATAAAAAATAATTGTAACACTACTGTTCAGAAGTCCATTGTATGATGCACAGATGTAGGCATGCAATATATATCTTCTCATTTCCAGTATTATCATCTCATTCATAATAGAGTTTATTTTATTACTTCAATACCCTAAAGTAATGTTGCTGTTGAATGCTATTATTAGATTGCACTAAGGTTTCTGACCTCATGCACCCAGGGGGAGGGGGGAGGGGGAGAGAAAGAAAGAAAGAAAGAAAGAAAGAAAAGCTGCTTTAAATGACACCTACTTCCTCAAGACCCAAAACATGTGATTTCACTACTTCTTCATTGATAGTTTCGAGGCACTCAGGAGGATTATCTGCCAACATTGCTTCAGCAGCTACAGTGAGATCCAAATACACTTCATCAATTGAAGCACGCTCACATCGGCCTCTTCTAGAAAGTATGGCGACAACCTGCTATTATATTATGGAATGGTTATCAGCAACATTATTCATTCAGAGAGCACAATGACAGTTTTCAGTAGCAATGGACCTCTGAGCCGGCATTCCTGTAAGCACTAAGATCAGCTTTACCACGGGCAACTGGGACTTGTACAAGATGAATCTCCGGACAAACTTGTTTTGCTTCATCACCTCGCATTGAGCTTAAACATGTAAATATTTCAGTTCTCAGATGTTTGCTGAATATCAACTTCTCCAAAAATAACTAGTTAATTACTCATACAACCATAGTTACAGACTCACCGCTTCACCCCAAACTTACGAGCCTCATAACTGACAGAGATCAGTCCCCCGCCTTGCCAAGAATTGTACTGTACAACAGCAGTGGGTTGACCTCTTAGACTTGGTTGCTTTCGCTGCTCCACTATAGATACGCAGTGTAACCAGTTAGCCAGCCTATAAAGATGATATTATGGCATAACCAAATTGCAAAGCAGAAAGATAAATACACAAGAAAAAAATGGTAACATCACTATTATTAATAAAATAAGGTGACAGCACTATTTTATTAATATACGATAACATCACTATCTCGTGATCATAACAGCAAGAGCACTTCTTCTATAAATTACAGAACATTCTTCAAACTCAAAGAAAAGGCAAGTATTTTGAGGCTGGTAACTTTATACTACACATATCCACAGGTATCCTACAACCACAAGTGTAGTTCCGCTACAAAAAAGAATTACAGCTTACAGTAACCTTGAGCTTAATCAAACTTTGCCATCCCTATTCCAGATACTTAGAACTCTTTTGATGCTTCTTCGCTTCACCCACCTAATTCCCTTCAGGCAAATGAACATTCTCCATAGCTGCTCGGTCCACTTACAATGCAAGAAGAGATAGTTAGTTCTCTCTGCTTGCTCTCCACACAGTAACTGATAACCTCTTTTGTTCAGATTTTCATGAGTCAGAACTGCTTCTTTTATCAACAACCACAGAAAGCAGTTTACTTTGTTAGGCACCTTTGGTTTCCAGATCATCCTCTATGGCCAGTCTGTCTCCTGATCTGCCATCTTGTTGAGTACCTTATATACTGAATTCACTGAGAATTGGCCTTGGATGCCACTTTTCCAAACAAGTGAGTCCTTCTCCTCAGTAAGATTGTTAAATTTAACTACCAAGTACTGGAATTCAGTTACCTTCTCTGTTTCCTAGCATCTAGATGATACCTTTGGGAACAAATTCCAGCCTTGACCAGTCCACATTGCGGCCACAGGGGCCTGTGGTTGACATAACATGTATAGTTTCAGATGCAACTGTTTCATAGGTGCTTCTCCATTCTATTTGTCCTCCCAAAAGGAGGTGTTTTGTCCATCTCAACTTTGATTCTGGATCTGGAATACAACATAGGCCACAGGGGCCTGATTACTCTCCATACCGTGCAGTTGTATGGAATGTTAACCACTATTGTCATCCACTAGTCCTCCATGCCAGACTTTGCTGTGATGACATCCTTCCAAAGCACATGATGTGGCAAATTTCCACAGCCATTTCAACATGAGGCTTTGGTTTTGCTTCCTTAAGTTCCTGATGCCTAGGCCACCTGCATTCTTGTTCAGTATCAATTCCTCCCATTTAACTAGGTGAACTTCTTTTATTTTCACTGCCTTGCCAAAGGAAATTTCTCCTAAAAAGCATCATTGCTCTTAGATACACTAGTAAGCTTTGGAAATACTTACATCATGTAGGAGGTAATGCATCAAGGACACTGTTGATTAAAGTTAGTCTGCCTCCCAAGGAAAGTGCCAACTTCTCCAGTTGGTGAGTTTATTTTCACATTTCTCTAGGACCCCATTCCAGATACCTTTGGACTTGCTTTTGCCTCCCAAAAGCATACCAGGTAAGCTGTTGGTAGTTTCCAACCTTGCCTTCTAACTTACTGGACAAGCTTTCTATCCCTGCAACAGAGTCGACAGGACGGATGAAGCTCTTTCACGTTCAATATGGAGTCCTGATACTGCTTCAAAAATGACAAAAATAATCCTCAAAATCAGGATTTGTTCTGCTGCTTCTTCACAAAACACCAAGGTACCCCATCTGCATATTAGATGTGAGTTACCTCTCCAGATTGTTCAATTCTACTGCTTGGAAGCCTCTGATCCACCCTTTTCCTTTTATTGTGTTGATCAAGTTGCTCAACCCTTCCATGGCTATGATGAACAGAAAGGGGGATAATAGGTTTCCTGTCTCAATCCTCTCTACAACAGCAGCAGACCTAGTGTAATCCCTCAAGTAGGGTGGGGGAGGGTACAGTGTAAGCATACCTTACCCCTACTTCGGAGAGTAAAGAGCCTGTTTCCGAAAGAGCCTGTTTCCGAAAGAACTGGGCTCAAATGCAGCAAACCAAAGTATTTTTTGAAAAAAAGGATACAACAGTAAGGAAAACATGTCAATTAATAAGGGAACCAATAAACAACATCCTGAGAAAATAAGTACAACAACAACATACCTAATTAAATCCCATTCAGTAGGGTCTGGAGAGGGTAGAGTGTACGTGGACCTTACCACTACCTCGTGAAGGTAGAGATGTTGTTTTTTAAAGAACCTCAGCTCAAGTGCATCAAACTCAAGTTGAAGAAGAAGACAATAATGAAAAAAGCATAACAATTAATACAAGAAGCATTGTAAGCCCTACAAGAAAGAAACAACAATAACAGAAAAATAGTGTGATGATCAATACAAAATAAAAGACATATCGCAAGAACTACAAGAACACTAGCACTATGACATGCACTAACAAGCCTAAGCCTTTGCAAGGCAAACTATTAACCTTCTACCTTATACACGACCTCCAATCTTTCCTATCTAGAGTCATTTCCTCGATAATATAAAGCTACACCATGTCATGTCTAATCACTTCTCCCCCAATAATTTAGCCTACCTCTACCTCTCTGCATACTTCCTACAACTAACCTCTCACACCTCCTCACTGAGGAATTAGCGTACCTTCTGTTTACATGTCTAAACCATCCGAGTCTCGCTTCACTCATCTTGTCTCCCACAGAGCCCACTCCCACCTTCTTTTGAATAACCCCATTCCTAATCTTGTCGCTCCTAGTATGGCCACACATCCATCTCAACATCCTTATCTCAACAACATGCATCTTCTAAACATATAGCCATCACTCCACCCCATACAAAAAGGACAATCCAACCACCATTCTATAGAACTTACCTTTTAGTTTAGGTAGTATCTTCTTATCATATGAGACTCCAGAGATAAGCCTCCAATTCATCCAAGTCACCCTAATGCGATGTGTGACATCATTATTGATGTCCCTACTACCTGGATTATGGACCCAAGATATTTAAAACTTTCTTTCTTAGGAATAGTCCATGTGGCAAACCTTACTTCCACGCTTGCTTCATCTAATACATCCTTGAATTTAAACTCCAAATATTTTGTTTTGGTCCTACTCAACTTGAAACTTTCGGACTCTAAAGTTTGTCTCCAAACCTCCAACCTAACATTAACTTTGTCCTGTGTCTCATCAATTAGTTCATATGTCATCCGCAAATAACATACACCATGAAACCTCATTTTGGATAGAGCACGTCAACCCATTCATTACTATGGCAAAGATGAAAGGGCTAAGAACTAATCCCTAATGTAGGCCCATCTCAATAGGGAAGCGCACCGAGTCTCCTCCCACCGTTCTAACCCGAGTCTTGGCTCCATCATACATATCCCTTATAGACCTAATATACACCATCGAGACACCTTTAGCCTCCAGACACCTCCATTGTACTCCACATCAATTCATCAGGCATTTTTGCCGTCTTAAAAATAGCATTAAATGATCCAATCAACCACTTCGTACCTGCCTTGTAGTGCTCTTTCGAAATTCCGTCGAATCCCATTGGTTCTGAGCGCCTACACCTACGCATCCTACAAATAGTATGTTTAACCTCTTAAACCTTGAAACACCTACAGAAGTCTTAAAGTCTTTCAAGGACGCCAATTCACCCAACACTATCTCGGCCCCCTTTTTCGTTTAAGAGTTTGTGGAAGTATGCTTGCCATTTTTGCTTAATAGAGGCCTCTTTCACCAACCCCTTGCCTTCTTTATCCTTAAGCACTTCACTTGATCTAAGTCACAAGCCTTTCTCTCTCTTGCCTTCGCAGCCCTATACAATTTCTTATCCCCACCTTTGTCACCTAGTTGGACATACAAGCATTCGGAAGTTGTTGGCTTACCAGCTTTGTATATGCAACCTTCTTTGCTTCCACTTTTCCTTGGACTTCTTCATTCCACAACCAATCTCCTTGATTGCCACCAAAGTTACTTTTCGAAACCGCTAGCACCTCTGTAGTTGCATTCCTAATGCCATTAGCTGTCTTATCCCACATATTGTTCACATCCCCGCTATTACTACAAGCCCCTATACCACTCAACTTCTCCCCCATCACCCATGAAAGAGCATGAGTCAAGTCACCCCATTTAATCCTCGGTTGGTCATATAAGGTCTTCTTCCTCCGATCCCTTTTGATCTCACCATCCATCATCAAAAGCTTATGTTGGATGGTAAGATTCTCACTCGAAATTACATTGCAATCTTTACAGAGGCCTCTATCACCCTTCCTAAGGAGTAAGTAATCTATCTGGGCCTTAGCTACCGTGCTATGAAAGGTAACCAACTAGTTCCCTCTCTTCGGAAAGCATGAGTTAGCAATTGCCAACTCAAAAGCTTTAGCAAAATCCAGAAGTGAAGTTCCACCACTTTTCCTCTCCCCAAAACAAAGGCCTCCATGAACATCATCAAGGCCACTAGAAATAGCCCCAATATGATCATTAAAATATCACCAATGAAAATCTTCTCCGTATTTTGTATACCTCACGCAACCTCATCCAAATCCTCCCCGAAGAGCGTTTTGGCCTCCTCATCCATGCCTAGTTGAGGCGCATAAGCACTAATAATGTTCAAATTAAGCCCGCCAATGACCAACTTAATCATCATCAACCTATCATTGATCTTTCTGACCTCCACTCGCTCCACAAGGTCATCGTCTACTAAAATACATATGCCATTTCTATCTCTCGAGCCACCTGAGTACCATAACTTCAACCTGTCCACATCCCGTGCCTTGGTACCTATCCATTCGGTTTTCTAGACGTACGCTGTATTAATCTTTCTTCTCTTGAGAATCTTCATTAACTCTATGGACTTCCCTGTGAGCGATCCTATGTTTATGACCCTACTCTCAACTTAGAAGGATTCATATCCCCTTTACCACCACTATCCCGTGCCCTGACCGCGATCGAGGACATGATCCTAGTCCACCATCTTTCACCAAAGCCACTAGAAAGATGTCAACTACTTTGGGAAAAATCTTAAAACTGCTAAATTAGGTTTATAATATGAAGAACCAAGTAGCAAGCAACTATGCTAGAAAATCAGAGAATGCAAAAAAAAAAAAATAGAAGATGAATCCCTAGGCTGAACTACATTGTCAATGAAGAAATCAATTGAAGCAATAGTCTGGAGCCTGGACTAAACTATAGTCCAGAAAAAACAAGAATAACACAGGAAATACACTAAATGAGTGGAACCAGCTATTATGGAGATACTGAAAAAGGAAATCGGCAACTAGTATTTAAGAATTTCAAAACTTTCTAGTAGAAGATCACAGCAAGAAAGTAAGATAGGCAGAAAACAGAAGTATTTCCAATCAACTGAAGAAGATGGCTGAACTTAGAACAGAAACACAATACAATTTCCAAGTCTGAAAATCTTGCCTGACACGTAAAGAGGGAAGAAGTAGAGCCTGGAGTACATACTACTACTCGGAAAATGGAATGTGGGAAGATGCAACCTGGTTCGTCTTCTACTAAGCTGCGTCGGAGCCAAAGTCTATGTGTTCGCGTAGCTGCTATAAATTATGTCGCTACCACCTGTGAGAGGTCGTTTCACAGGCCAAACCAAGAAAGCCCTAGAGTTCCTCCACTCCTGTAGCCCTGCAACGAAGATCGGTGCTTTTGCGATGTCGCCGGAGATTAGATCGAAGGCACCGGAGATGAGATGGTGCGATAAAGAAGTGGTGGAGATTAGATTGAAGGCGCCAGAGATGAGATATCTGAGAGCACTAGAGAAAGAAGTCGCCGAGGATGAGATCGACGTGAGAGAGAAGTCAGCAGGGAAAGAAGTAGTAATACAAAGAAATAATGTGTTAACTTAAAATACAATACATCTACACGACTAATACTACTACAGACATTGGTCACTAAAAATACTACTACAGACACAATGCTCCCACCAAGCCTAAATTCACTGAAAAAGCGAGTCAAAGTTCAACTACCTGCTAATTTTCTACTCTAATCTGTGACCTCCAAATCTTCCTATTTTAAGTCATATCCTCGGTACATCGAAGTTTTTACATGTCTTTTCTAATCACCTCTCCCTAATACTTGTTCAACCTACATCTATCTCTCCTCATGCCTACTATATCTTATCTCTCGCACCTCTTTCCTGGGACATCTATGCATCTCCTCTTCACATGTCTCAGCCATCTCAATATCGCTTCCCTCATCTTTTCCACCACAGAGCACTCCCACCTTTCCAAGTAAGCACGCACATCCATCTCAACATTCTCATTCCTACAACTCGCATTCTTAATTGGCCAACACTTCGTCCCATACAATAAAGTTGGTCTCCATCGTCTTTGAGAAGCAAAAACCTTAATAAGTGTTTTGTTGATTAGGATGGAGAATCTCGCAGTGCCAATACAGTGTTTGATCCAGTTGATCTATATAGGTGCAAAACTCATTTTTTCCAGCATCAGGATAGAGTACAGAAAACAATAATAAATAATGATGGATATTAAAAACAAGAACTACAGTTTTAGAACTAGTACAATGGCAAATACCAACCACCCTAAGGAAGACAACACTACACTACCTACTAATCTTCTACCCTAATAAATGTCCTCCACACCCTCCTATCTAAGGTCATGTCATTGGTAACCTGAAGCTGAGTCATATACTAAATCAAATCAATCAAATGTTTTTTCTATTTTCATAAGTCATATCCTTCGTAGACTATTACATGAAGGCATAGTGAGTATACATATCATAATGGAAGCAAAAGACCTAGTTAAGCGATACCAACTAGTTAGGGTTAAAGTTTAGTCAAAACAGAACACTTACTTTACTTTACAGTTAGCTAAGAGCTTTTTAAGTTTGTCCAGAGATATGTCTTGTAGATAAATTAAAGTAGTAGAAAATGTCTAGTATTAGAAGTCCAAGTTATTTAGAATTGGAAAAAAAATGGGTCCAAATAGATCAAATGGATAGTGAGGACTCAACAACCAACACCAACTAACTTAGGAATGAAAAATAGTTATTGTTTTCTGTACAAAGATATACAGTTTTAGTGGGTTTATTAATATAATGAAATGTCTTCAAGGGGAGTAACTACCTATTTTAACTCGATCAGTGTGCGTCTGTTGCAAAATAAGGTTGTGCAGTTATTGGTGGAAACACACTGTTGTACAAATGATCCTACATTCTGCTGTTCTGTCATCAGGCAGTCCTACATATCCATGCTTCTGTTTACTAAGCAGTTTGGTTTATTAACGAAAATATACTTCTATTTTAAGCTTTGCTAATAATTCGAAGTATAAGGCGGACCATGAAATAAGGGTTAGAGAGTAACAGGATGCACAGTTGCACATCATAATATTAATTGACAAACCTCGTCAGAGTGTTAGGCTTTAAACAAGAGTATGCTAATGTAATTTAGGAGAATATACAATGTGCTTTTTAATTTTTTTTCCACCATTTTTCACAGAACTGGATCATCTTATGACTCGAATGAGTAACAAATCAGTGATATCCTAAAAGGTCCATTCCCATTAAAATTGTGGCCTTCTCATAAACCGGTGATAATTGTCCTAAAGCTATCCAGTCACATACACTAATTTACTCAAAATGCAAGAGTGTCAAATGCTGTCATGGCTAATGAACTTATATTAGATTTCAAGTAGACTTCGCGAAAGATAGGGCATAACAAAAGAAAAGATCTACATAGGCAATACCAATAAGTTGGGGGTATAATTTAGCCATGTTCATATGTTTGCTCTTCTGCTCTTTAGGAGTCTTTTAACCCTAGTAGAAAATATAAAGAACTTCTAGTATTTTTAAATTTGTAAAATGCTTGCTTAAGATGAATTTTAATTGGGGGTTGGTGAAAAATTCATATAGCCAAACCTAATATGTTTGGAACTGATCTGTAGTTGTTGTTTGTTGTTGTAGAGCATTGACAATAAACATTTGTGTGATATCCCTTGGGCTACACCAGTATTTAGCATTTTATATATTGTTTACATCTAAAACATTATCTGTAAGAACATCCAACATCTTTTTTTAATGATAGCATTGTACGAGTCAATTTATGAGGATCTCAACTATTCCACCGGGTACCTGCTACCTTCCACCAATGCAGGTAGTATGTGAATCTACCCATGAAGAATAGGAATATTACAAGAACTCTTTTCTTTTTCAATAAAAGAATTTTAGAAAGAAAAAGTCTTGTTATCTGCCTAAGTTACCTAGTGTGAAATTAAACCTAAGACCTCATAATTTTCCTCCCACTTCATAGGCCACACACCCTTGGTGCAAGAACATCCAAATCCTTAAACCAAAAAATATCAGTAATTTCTTACCAACTATAGAAGAGCTACGGAAAGAGTAATCTGGCTAAGAATAACAGAACTTTAAGGAACATCCTCTAGGGAGTATAGGCTTCAAGAGTGGAGGCACAACTTTAGGTATAGAGTTCAGCTTTGGCTCAAACTCAGTATTTATGTTTTAAAAAAATACTAATTTGATACTATAAGTAATCTAACTAGAACAACAACAACAACAACATAGCCAGTATAGTCCCACAAAGTTGGATTTGGAGAGGACAGAGTATAAGTAGACCTGATCTACCTCAGAGGTAGAGCTCCAATATGCCCTCAACTTAAGATAAAAAAATAGAAGAAGAAGTAAAAAAAATAAAGGAAACATCAGATAGTAATAAAACAACATTTAGTAGCAGAATGATACTACAACGAAATAATATTATAATCAAACTACATATAATAACAGAAATCTAAGAACAAGAAACAAGAGTAATAGTACGAGTACTAGAATGGACACCAAGCCAATTCAATCATACCTACTAGAATGGTCAAGAACCCATGAATTAAAGATCTTGGCTCCGCCTTTAATGGTCTTATAATTGAAACGCACATCATGGGGTCTTGACATACCTTATTATCACAACAAATCCTAAAGCAACTTTATGTTTTGTAGTTTGTCGTTGGAAGTCCATAATTATGATTTCTCAAAGGGGAAATGAAGGGATTCTACATATTAGTGTCTAGTCTGCATGTGCCCTAATATCAATACACAAATTAATAGTGTGATATGTATGCTAAAATTTTCAGAGAAAAAAGTAGAACCTTGAACGTAGAAGCAATCCATGTCGATGTGAGCAATAACTCTGGAATCCGATAACTCAGGTCTTGCCACCGGCATATCTCTTCCGCGACTCCTCAATGGTCTTCTCCTAGTAATTTTTTTCCCACCAATTCCCTTTGAGTTTTTATACTCTTCGTCGGGGCTCGTTATGTATATTTATTTTTCAGTTAATTACACACGCCTACCTAAAAGTTATAGGTTATAGTGTATAGATCCCTTTATCACTACAATAAGTTGCCGAAAATCTCAATATTTGTTCACAATTTTATTTTTTAAAATGGTGTTAATTAAATAATTTTAAATTATTTTTAGGTTTAGTGTAAGTAAGTATAATTATATTGTCTGATATATCTAGTTGGTCATGTTGTTAGTAATTAGTAGGGAGTAATTACACTCTCCAATCCTTAGGCGAGTAGTGAATTGCTAGCAATTAATATGATGCAATTATAAGTGGGTTACTTTTTAAGTTCATTCTTTTATTTCTATTTTTAAAAGATTTTTTTTTAGACGAAGCAAACATTGAGGTGAAGTTCGCTACTCAACCTATTCCAAAGAGAGAAAGCTTTAAATATCTTGGGTCCATCATTTAGAGTAGTGGCGATATCGATGATAATGTTACTCATCGTATTAGGAGCAGTATGGACGAAATGGAGGTTTGCCTCTGGAGTATTGTATGATAAAAAGATACCACTTAAGCTTAAAGACAAGTTTTATAGAATGGTGGTTAGACCATCTTTGCTATATAGGGTGGAGTTAGAGCCGTAAATGTGGGTTAGGCCCGTTGAGCGGGCTTGACCTAACCTGTGATTTAGCAGGGCTGGGCTACGACTTTTGGAGCCCATTTAAAAAATGGACTTTTTAGCCCGGCCTGAATAAATCTGCTGATTTGTGGGGCTTTTGCAATATGGGTTGGGCCAAAAGTTTATTTAAAAATTTTAAATATTAAAATTTAGATACAAATTATATTTTTGTAATATGCTTTAGGCTCAATTATCTTTACTTAGCGTAAACATCATCAAACGATCAAAAGAACCTTTACGTTCAAAAACTCTAACATTACAAATTATATTTTTGTAATATGCACTCCCTCTATCCATCTTTACTTGTCCTTTATTGATTTAGCACAGAGATTAAGAAACAGTAAATAATATGAGTAATTTTACTAAATCACCTTTTGAATATAACAACTAGAATGTCTTGAAAAATGTAACAAAAAAATAACTACTATAATTAATGATAAGGGTAAACTAAAAATTAAGTTTGAAATTGTCTTTTGATTTCATGAAGTGGACAAGTATGGTTGGACATCTCAAAATAATATAGTGGACAAGTAAAGATGGACAGAGGGAGTAATGGTAACACTAATACTATGTAATATTGTCATGTTGCTATTTATTTTAATATGTTTAAATTATAATTTAATTGAAAATTTTATTAAAAATATAAGAATAAAAATATGGGGGCCCCGCGAGGCCCGAGGCCCACATACAAATGGGTTGGGCTAGCTATTTTTTAGCCCATAAAAAAAAGGAGTCAGCCCGGTCTGGCCTATCAAATTCAAAGCCTGTAAGGGCTAGCTCGGATAGGGTGGGCCGACCCGTATTGACAGCTTTAGGTGGATGTTGGCCAATTAAAAATTTACATATTCAGAAGATGCAGGTTGTGGAGATGAGGATGTTAAGATGGATGCATGGACATACCAGGAGTGATAGGATTAGGAATGAGATCATCCGGGGAGAAGTTAGAGGTGGCCCCTATGGCTAGCAAGATGGGAGAAGAGAGACTATGTTGGTTTGGACATGTGTAGAGAAGGAGTACCGATGCTCTTGTTAGGAGGCGCGAGAGGTTGGATTTAGAGGTTACATGGAGGGGTAGAGTGTACTGGTTGGTAAAATTAACAAAATACACCAAGAAGAGGGATGTACGCATAATGCATCTTCCCATGCTCCAATGACAAATCTGAGGCCAGATATGCAATCGGCATGAAAAATTGAGTGAGAAAGTGATTTTGGTTGTTTTTTAGAGCAACCGAATCAAAAAATAATTTTTTGATGCGAAAATGATTTTCAGAATAAGTACGCGACATGTGTGCGATGTCATGACCCAAGCCTAGGGCCTAGACGTGACCGACGAATAAGGAACCCGAAGGAACCCCAATCAAGCCTCATAACATATCATTACACATCCTTGGTCGCGGAAGCAATTAGAATGACAATAAGAGATAAACGTAAACAAGGGGAATTGGGACTAAGGGTAACTTCCATATCATAAACATCAAGAGTCAATAGAGTCAAAACTCATAGCATAGATACATAACCTGTCCAACAACATCTTTACTACATAGATAAGAGCGGGGGCCAAGACAAAAAAATCGGGCTCACGCTCATAGTCAATACATAAGTCAAAAGAGAAAGTCTTAATATATAACACGAGATTATAAGTAATGTCCCCGGAATAGAGGACTCATCAACAAGCTTGATAGGAGTCGTACTAGTCATGTGGAGGAGGAGGATGATTGATCAAGCAGTACACTGATTCCTACATGGTTACATTATGTAGGCATAGAGTATGCGTTAGTACGTTTGGATGTACTAAATATGTAGGATACAATGCAACAAGGGCAAAATGCATAATCATAAACAATGAATAGCATACTAACAATATAGCATGTATGTAGAGGCGGCTCTAGGATTCACTGATTACGGGGTGCCATATTTTTTAAATAGGATAAACGGGTCAGTTCCTTCAATTTTGGATTATAATTAGGGTTATTATTATTTTTTAATTTATAAACAAAAAAATAATTAAATATGCATATTTATTAATTTTCTTTTAGATATTTTGATATTAAAGATATATACATAAGTACTTCATTTTAAAAATTTTTTTTATAAGAAATAAGAAACTTTATTCTCTAAAACTTTGAGAAAACAAGTGATTTTTCATGTTAAAGATTTAAACTTATATAATCATCTATTACGATATAGTTTAATTTTTTTTTATAGATTTAGGCTCAATTATCTTTACTTAGCGTAAACATCATCAAACGATCAAAAGAACCTTTACGTTCAAAAACTCTAACATTAATATTCATTGTTTTTAAACTTATTTTTTCAAAAAAAAATATTATTTAAGTATATTTTCAATAATATTTATGTGTGTGTAGATCCAATCCGAAGAAAAAGAAATAAAGAGATTAGACAAGACAACCAAAAACTATTGAAAGAAGAAATCTAAAAAAATCCATTTACACTTTCTAATTCATTTATAACATAAAATAAAACTAAATAGATCTACCTCATTTATCACAATGAATTATATTTGTTCGATACACCTCAATGTTTAATACTAGTCAGTAGTTAATAGAGAATGCACATGCAATACTTGTATCAATTAGAGATTAACACTTAGTAAAAGAGAAAGTAAATGAAAAAAAATCAAGAATTAATTAAAACAAAAGAATACTTAATCGGATTAATAGCAAATTAAGAAAAAGAATTAATGGCGTTAAAAAAGGAAGAAAGGAAAAAGAAGAAGAAGAAATGTTGACAAAAGAGTTCGAACCCTTGACATTGAGGCAAAAAATTAACCCTTCTGCCAGTCTCACCAACTATCATCTTGTTCATTAGGTGACAAACATAATATATAACCAATTTATTATACATATATACATATATATACAAAGATTTTATCGAAGCCACCAGGTGCCGTGGCACCCCCCACGATACATATAGATCTGCCCCTGCATGTATGCATGATGCTTGAAGTAAAACCATGCTTATATAGATCATAATACGAGTGTAGGAGGTGACCATTATAGTGCAAGCCAAGGCCTACCACTCCCATGGATAGGCGCATGAGGTACGAACCCCTTCATGAGATTGATGGAGTACAAACCCCCCACCGAGGTTGACAGAGTACAAACTCCCGATCAGGGTTGACAGAGTACAAACCCCCCAACAAGGTTACTCGGGCCTACCACCCCCGAGCTAGGCGACAAAGGTACCAACCCCTCAATAGGTTACCCGGGCCTACAACCCCTCGAGCTAGGCTTGGTCATCCCCAACATTATATAGAGATAATATCATATACATATATATATACACTTCTTTCATTATCATCCATATATATTCTTTTTCTTCATCATTCTATCATCATTTCATCATCATCTCATCATTATTTTATCATCATATAGTCATTCAACTCATAAGGCATACATTGGACCTTCAATTCCTCAAGAATTTATAACTGGGCATTTTATTAAATACTTAGAGGGTGTATAATACTAGTATAAAACCATGCAATTCAAGAGTGAAATCATGCTAGAAAAATCAGTGTAAAACCATCCATAGATGCTTGGTAACACCCTTAAATAATATACATCAAGACCCTTCATCAATTCTCACAATAGACCTTAGATTCATAGCTCCAAATATAGTAAAACAGTCACACTTTCATAAACCCAACATAGTGTGCAGTGAATTTCACAATGAATAAGACCCATGAATAAATCAACTTTAAATCATGCAATTTTGAATAAAAGAGGTTGCCTATCATGGGAGAAAGGAACCCATGAAAGAAACTCACACACCTTAGCTTTGGAGATGAACTTGATGAAAATTGGAGATGGAGACTTGAAACTTCAAAGAAAATCCTTAGATCCAGAGAGGGTTTTGAAACTTGAGTTTAGGAGTAAAATACTAACTAAATATTTGAATGAGTATTGGGGAATGTTTAGAATGATATGAGGGTGAAATACCTTCAGTCTGATAAATAGCACTAAATATTTGAATGAGTATTGGGGAATGTTTAGAATGATATGAGGGTGAAAAATAGTTAAGTATAGACATCTTCACGTTTGGGAACACTTAAGCCCAAGACCCAAAAGTCTTGAACTGCACAAAATTAACTAAGTAGGAAAATATATAGGTCCGCATGAACCTGTAGCAAAAATAAGATTTCTTCATCTGCGCGCCCTAGCCGCGTCGAGCCAGGGGTGCGCAAACCTCACTGGAATTCGCATTCTTGGAAAATCAAAATTACTAATCATTTGCTCTTAAATCAGGGTTAGACCCATTTTCCTCTCAAAATAACCTCCTGAACAAGAATATGACGTCGAATTTTTGATAATGCGCATGAATTTTGAGATATATGGAAATTACGATTCTGGGCACTTTCGAAGCACATTTTCGGGCACTTTTTGGGGTCGTTACAATATCTCCCCCTGGGAACATTCATCTCCGAATGTCAAAGAGATGTATATGAAAGACACAAACATGACAATATCAACCCACGTAGTAATGCTACAATGCACTTAAACAACATTTTAAAATCTTATCATAAGTATCAAATTATCATGAATTTAGTCAATTTAAACATGAACATATGCAATGACATGAGGGTTGAACTTAAGACTTGAGATCATATAAAGGACTTAGATCAATGCCTTAGGCTTGAGTGGAATGGAAAAGGTAAGGATAGCGCTTTTGCATGTCCGTTTCGGCCTCCAAAGTAGCACTTTTAACTTGTTGATTCCTCCAAAGGACCTTAACAGAAGCGATTTCTTTGTTCCTCAATCTCTTCACTTGCCTATCCAAGATCTAAACAGGAACCTCTTCATAGGTCAAATTATCTTCAACAACACCCACAATATCAAGAGGTATAATGGCATTTGGATCACCCACACATTTCCTCAACATAGACATATGAAACACCGGATGAACCAAATCCATTTCCCTAGGCAACTCCAACTCATAAGTTACCTTGCCAACCCTTTTCATCACCCTATAAGGACCCACATATCTTGGGCTCAACTTGCCCTTCTTACCAAAATGGACCACACCCTTCATGGTGACACCTTCAAGTAGACCCAATCACCAACCTTAAACTCAAGATCTCTTCTCCTCATGTCGGTACAAGACTTTTGGCGGCTTTGGGCCGTCTTTAACCTTTCTCTAATCATTCTAACCTTTTTAAAAGGCTCCATAACCAGATCTGGTCCTAACAAGGCCACCTCACCAACCTCAAACCACCCCACTGGTGATTTACAATGCCTACCATAGAAAGCCTCTAAAAGAGCCATACCAATGCTAGAATGATAACTATTGTTGTCGGCAAACTCAATCAATGGAAGATGATCATCCTAACTA